>ARYC01009870.1:0-15761 GCA_000711775.1 Oxytricha trifallax | reverse complement strand
TAGTGGGTTTATTCCTTCCAACGATGGAAGGTACCAAAATTTCATTCTTAAAAGCTATACTCTGCGATGAGAAGAAAGCCTTCAAAAACAGTGATATAAAGTTGATAGATATACCAAACTACCCAGAGATTTCAGTCACTAATCTCTACGAGGATGCGATGAAAGAAGAAGAGTTGGTAGTTTATCTTCCTACCAAGAAACAACTCTCTAACAAGCTTCCAGAAAGGAGCTTCTTCTTTGGAGTTCTTGGCACTTTAAGAGGAGTATCTCAGAGAAATAATTGAAGAAGCACATAAGAAACGATATTCTATCTCTCCTGAAGACTAGAAAAAGCAAGGCATTCTCATAAGCTCAGCTTGGCTAGAGGAACTTAAGAAGCATCCTTATCTTTCAAGTAAGCTTTGACATATAACTTTGTAGGAAAATCTGGCACTGGTATATATCTTATGAAAGAGCATGCAAAGGTTCACAGAGAAAGAAAGTATCAGACAATTTATGAGGTGAGCAAGAGGCTTTATAAAGATGTCTAAAAACCAGATGAAATTAATATAGATGCAGGAGCTGGCACTAAGAGAAGAAATATGGGCTCAAGCAAGCCATAATAAGAGGATAAGAAAGAGAAGCCAAACCCCTTTATGGGTTAGTTTAATATGTGAACTTATTCATTCATTTAAATCTAAAACTTATTTTAAACATTCATTCTTCCCTCTCTCGCACAGACTGTTGTCTTATCTACGTTCACTCTCTTACAGCTGCTTTGAATTAAGTCTACTGTATCGATGGGCAAGTCATGCATAAGATGATACAGCAGCAGCTTCTTGTAGTGAGTCTTGATTTAACTCCAGTAGAATTCAATTCCATTAAATTATGGGCTATAAGGAACGTTGTATACAGGAGTTATGTTTAGCTCTTCATAAGCTTTCTTAGACTCCTTCGTCTTATGAACTGAGAGGTTATCAACAAACAGGATGATTTCTTGGTTACTATACTTCTCTCTGAGCTTGTGTAGGAACTCTATATACTACTCTCGCTTAATAGAGCGAGGGTGAATAACATAACTCTCTAGGCCTGAATCTTCACTTATACCAGCTAAAATTGCATGGGTGACTACTTCTTTTTAATCATAGACTTCTATATTATCATACTTCTTATACCAAGACTTATTAATAAAGGTGTTGAAGGTAAACACAGCTTCATCAGCGTGTATGAACTTGATGTTATTGTTAATAGCCCTCTGCATTTAATCATATATATAGTTTAAATTATTACTATAAAATGGCACTGTAAAATCAATCACTCTCTTCACTCTGTTGACAGTCTTAAAAGTAATACCATTTCTTCTATAAATATTAGCTATAGTCTAAGGCGAGATAAGTATGTCAGGAAACTTGCGATGAAACATTACAGCTCGTTAGTCTAGTGGAAAGTGTGCCCAGTACTTAAGCGTCTTAGAATCACAGAGGTCGTCAATATGGATTTGAGAGAACTTTTATTTTCTTGCTGGATGTTTTCAAGTACCAGAATTAAAATGCTAAACAGCTAACAAGCAGTGATACCTAGCAGTTGAGGCACTCTTGTGTAATAGCTTTGCTACAGCTGCATAATTCAGTACTGGTTTGACTTAGTTTATATTAATACTCGTACCATACCTAAGCTTAAGCAATAAATCTAAATATTTCTCATCATAAAATAGAGCCTAAATATCGCTAATTTCTATTTCTCATTTTGCAAATTGGCCTAATTTCTCTACTAACCCCAATAAGACCCCAACTATACCCTACAAATCAAATCACTAAAACATCTAATTAAGGGGTTTTGGGGTTATGAATGCTAGATACAAAGTAAATGCTGCTGCTAATGCAAGGGAGAAAAACTCGATGTTGTAAAGCCCATTTTTAGATTCGTTAAAAGAGAATGATATTTCAGATGAAAATAACTCATCATAAACCCTTTTAAAGATGGTGAAGAGAGTAAAGCAAAATTAGAAGAAATACTATTATTAAATTTTTAATTAATCTTCAAGTAAGTTAAATTAATAATTGTCTTGTTCATATTTAACTTTACCCTAGACTTTATAAATTTTGAAACTTTTTAAAACCAACCCCCTGTAATAAGTTTGTATATTATTTAAATTACAGTTTTCAAATTTGGAGTTTAGATAAACAGCTTTGATAATAATGATTCTTAACACCAAAATAATATGAATTAAAACTTAGGACATTTAAGAAATGCTCTTAAATCGGAGTATAATCAAGCACCTAAGACTAACGAGTTCTAGCTTAAAAATAAGTTTTATATTCCTATCTAGTATCCTGTAACTCAAGTTAACTCATAAAATGCATCTCCGAGATAAAGCCTCAATACTAAGCAATCCCCAAGAGGCTCTACAAGTTCTCTCCATATTTAGTAAAAAGTAAATCTTGCCAATAAAAATAACATTAAAAACCCAAAATTTGGGTTTAGTATCTCTAACTTAAAATTTCTATTTGTATTTTTCCTAGTGAATTTCATAAATTACATAATCAAAAATTAATTTTACAAATATATTGTTTAAATGATAATGTAGTAAACTTAAATAAAGTTTTATATAAGTTGACTTTAAAATATGAATAAGTAAAGCATTATAGATTAAAAACAGTGTTTTTTATAAATATAAATGTTGAATTTTGTGAAATATATAAGGTATTAGCAATTTAATATATAACAATAAGAATACTTTTTGGTAGAAATGAAGATGGTAACCATCCCATATCTTTGTCATTTTCTAGTATCCTTCTTAAATTTTTCTGACCTTGTCTTTCAGTGCTCCTTGACTTCTCATTTTGTTCATTTGAGAAGTCTCATTTCAACTCCTTCTGTGTCCTCTCCTATTGTTTAAAGAGTATTAAATATATATAAAAGATTTTTAAAATGTAACTTACAAAATTTTTGTAAATGTATATATCCTTCGTGTTCATTTTAATCTGTTTTCATTTTAACTTATAATTATTAATTCAAATTTATCATTTTCGAATCATAAATTATATTTTCTAAATGTAATCAAAAGAGCCAATTATATACAATCATTAGACACCTCTTTAACAAGAAAATCAAAAAATAAAATCAAGAGATTTAGGTAAAATTAATGTAAAATACATCCTTAATTATCAATTTCAATATTTTTTCTTAAAAGCATAAGCATTTTTTTTCTAAAATCAGTAAAATCTTCTCTTTATCATAAAATATGCCGAATCACAACTCACACTTATAATTTAACTTATGATCAATTAAATTTTGATTCCCAAGACAAATTTTCAAATAAAATAAGTAAAATTTATTTTTTTACCTACAAGTTTATGGATTTATATTTTGAAAAACATAATTGACATTCTTAAGCAGAAGATCAAGCAAGAATAAACTTTCATAATGGAAGAACATGAAAATGGAGTTTTGGATTAAAATTTAAACTGTTTAAATGAAGAAATTTATCAAAAAATTGGCACTATGCAAATGATAATTAAGAATTTAACAAAATAAAATCTACAACTCATATAAAATTTGTAGTTTGAAGATTAATTTCATTGCTTAGATCTCGATGTATAGAGATGCATTAAAGAAACTATTCCACAGATTCTTGCAATTCAAAATTACAAGAAATAGATAAGACTCTAATCAATCGAACAAAAGTAAAGGGAATTGGGGCAAAAATTTAATAGCTAGTTTGGTTTTGATTCCAAGGGATTTAACTAAACTGTAACACCACTGGTTTTAAAAGATTACTAAGACTTTTAAATGCACCCTAAACTCAACAAGCTTGACTAAATCAAAAGAAATTAGCCAACTAGAAACAACAACTTATCTTGTGAATACAAAGTTTAAGAAGATGAAGAATTTCATGATTATGAAGACATTTTTCACAATGGATTCGAAAATGAACCAGTAAAATTATCCTCTTAATTTGAAGAGGATGATCTAATTAAAATCAAGAAAGTTAAAAAGAATGATAAGACAGTTTTTAAATAAATTAAGCCTACTATAGACGCATACATGCCACCTCCTCAATATTAAGACTTCATTGATAAGGAAATGATTTAAGTTTCAAATAGAATATTGAAAGTTAAGAAACCCCTAAAACCTCAAACTAGATAAACGTCAGAAGAGCCAAGAGAAATTCATTTTAAAGCAAGGCCATTCAATATGAAATATTTTTAGACAAACTTTAACCCACTAAAACAACCTTATTAAAGAAAAATAATTCAGAAACTTTCACCTATTCGGACTAGCACGCAAAGAGAATATAGGAAGCTTAATAATTCTACTTATATTTCAAATTATAAGTGAACCCCCAATTAAATGTAAAAGAAAGATATAAAGTTGAATAAATAATGTTTTTTATTATAAATTAAAAATAACTCTTAATGAAACTTTATAATTCTAAAATTTAGTAGTATAAATATTTTTAACAAAATTTAATTTTAGATCTTAATTTATTTTAGCTTTTAAACTTAATTTTTTCAATTTGCTTATCAAAAACTTGCTTCTGTTATGCTTAGAAAATTTTTTAATTTCAGATTTCTATATTTTTATCAAAAACTTAGCATAATATACAGACTTTTTGCATGATAAAAATAATTGTTAAAAACTAATAAAATCCATAATACCCTCCCTTAAATAATACAACAAATATAATTATTGGAAATCAGTAAAATTTTACAATTATCAATCAGGCACCACAAGATTAAACTTTAATGGGTTACAAATTTAATCAAACTCTTATTTATTTCAGACTCAGAATACTGTGTAAATTCATTTTATAAATCCATCTCTTTTAAATATTGTTACTAATTAAATCTTTTATGCCAAGGATATAAGAGATTATATTGAGATGAAATGTTATCATCTTATATATACATAATTTTATTATTATATAACCCATTCTAAACTTTACTACAGTAATAGATAAACAATTTAAGCTAAAATTATAACTAAGAAAATTCGAATACTATTAAGGATCCTAAAAAAGATTACAATTTCAATCTTGACTTCAGCTTCAAAGATTAAGCTCCCCTAGTCTTTGATTAGAAGCACCAACGAGTCTAATCAGTAATTGAATAATCTCGTTAGGAAAAGAAATTTGCGAATAATAGTTATCACCAAACTGGAATTAACCCTATTAATTCAAAGAAATACTTCAGAAATTAATTTAGCCTGGAGAAAAAAGTATACACTCCTATTATGAGATAGTCTCCAAGGATTTTTAAGCAAGATTATGGATAAGTATCAATGCATTATTAGAAAAAATCAGATTTGCAGAGATAGAGTTAAAGCATTATTATTAGGAAAGTATAAACTAATTTAAATATACTTTTGAATACATGCCATTCCATTAAATTTATATTATATAAAGTATGAAAAAATATTATAAAAATAAGAATATTCTAGATTATTTCCTTATAAATCTTATTAAACATAAATTTATACGATTCATTTTTACTTTTGCATTAATATGATAAATGAAGGCTAAATTTCAAATCAAATTAATGTATTTAGTGAAGATTATTCAGTAAAGTGAGGTTTGTTTAGTTAAACTAATTGACTATTGATAAGTATTTATTTGTTTATTTAATAACTTTGAATTAAGATATTAGCATTATTGTAGAAATAAAGGTTACATACTAAAAAAATGTTTAATAGAAGTGGTAAATTTCAACATGACTGAAAATGAAAATTTTAATATTTTTCTAAAGATTTTTAAATTTAATACACTTAATTCGATTTTTTTATAGAGGTATTTTTTATTTATTATTTTACACTTAAATATAAAATATTAGATTCTTTCCTTTACAATAAACCATGAGGTAATTTCTTTCTTATTTGTATATTGCAAAATTTTTTTAATTTCAAAGCGTTTCCATCAAATTAATATGAATAAGACTGAAATAATTTTTACATATATTATCAAAAAATAACTTTACTTGACACAATTTATAATTAATTAACTTTGAAGTAATTTAATTTCTCAATCAGAATGTCTTCTACAATATTTGATTTGGATTAGATAGATTAATATAAACAAATTTGATCAAATGATTTTTTAAAGGTTCTTTCTCTGTTCTCATTTGTATCTGAGGAAGAAGTGGTCGTTCTCGGTGTCGAGGGGTTCGTCAAATTGGCCTGAGGTCTTAGCTTCCAAGAAATCTCCAAGAGTCATTTTTGAGAGTCTTGAATCAAAACCTAAATATATTTAAAAATTATATTATACAATAAATCTCACATAATTTTAGCAAAGGGTTTAATATAGTTCGTTATATTGTAGAATTTTAATACAACATAACACATCTAAATTATCAATTGTAAAAGATATAATTTCATAATTCTTTTATAAGTTACATTTAGAGTATTTTAATTTTTTAATTTTTAAAAAGTTTGCATTAATTAAATCAATATTTCGTTTTAAAAAATAATTAAAAATATTTTGAATCTATAATGTGTAATTTTTAATAATCATATCATTATCATAGAAAATTCATTATAGTTCTTTCCTAAAATCAAAGAAATGTTCTCTTAACATAATAAATAAATAATATTAGAAATCTTTAAAATAATTTAAATTTTAAACTTCATATTAATTAAAAGTGAGTTGCTAGAGTTGGTTTGCTATTTGTTATTTTTATTCTTTTAGACTGAAATGTATGGGGACCTTTTTAATGAAATTAGATTACATTAAAAATTATATAAAGTAAAAGATTTTATTGGTTTAAATCGTTAGTCTTTTTCATGTAATAGTATTGAATCATGTTTTCAATTGAGACACCCTCGCCAGCATGAACAGCAGCTGATGCGTCTGAAATACCTTGGTTGATAACATCTTAGATTTGTTATAAATAATGACTGAAAATATATTGCTAAATATTTTTATAAGCAGAGAGTGACTATAAATTTTATAAACAAGTACTATAAGCTTACAAGTGGGTAAAGAGAGGTTGGGAGACTCTTAGTTGGGGAAATTACATATCTGAAGTTAATTTTGGGATAAGCGAACTTAGCTCTCAAGAGACCGTCCATAGAGTGATAGAAGGAGTTGATTTCAAGGAATCTGAAAAGCATGCCAACTGATCTGTAATCGTTTCCATCGACTTGCTTGAGGTTAGCTGAGGAAGTCATGAGAACATCGACTACAACGTTTTCCTCAGAGGTTTATTCTAAACATCTGTTAATTGCAGAGGAGATATCGAGCTCGTACACGGCTGAACCATCAAACCATTTTGAGCCAAAGGCCTTAACAGGAGGGAAGAAGCCTGGAATAGAGAAAGATGAGTAGAGAGAGTTGATTAAGTTATCTCCTGATGTGATGTTGGCTTCACTGAACTCTTAGTAGGATCCCTTAAGAGCATCAACGATTCCAATTGCTATAAATAGATTAAACTAAGCCATTAATAAGATTTTAACTGTATATCTCTATGGATATTAGTGTTGGCGAACTCCTTTTGAATAAAGGCTTTCAAGGGTGAGTTATCATAGAGACCTCCTTATAAGAGCAAGCCATTGACGATACCTCCGAACCAATCTTGATACAGCTTGGTGTTTCCAGCATCAGTCCAGAATTTCTTCATTTGATTGGCAGCAGCCTGCTCATCTCCCTTAGCGTGTGAAGCGAGGTAAACAGCATTAATGGCTCCTCCAGCTATACCTGAGATTGAGCTGTACTACATTTAATCTCCTTGAACCTTTTGCAAGAGTCCTAAGAGAGCTCCTGCTTGGAAAGCGGATGACTCTTGGCCTGAGCTGAAAGCCACAGCGTAGCATTTATTAGCGTTGACTTAGTAAGCTTGCTGGGAAACCAGTGCGCAAGTCACTAGTAAGGTAGAGAGTGCAGATGATACAGATAATCTTTTCATTATATTTCTTTAAGTGAATTTATAATAATTATTAGGATTTTTGTTCAAGAGATCATACGATATATCATTATCTTACAAACAAATTAAAACAATTATTTTTCATATAAACTATATCTTTTAAATTAATTTATGCTATCATGAAAAAGTAAATTGTTGGTATAGGAATGGTTAATTCTTAGATATATAAAATAAAATACAGGCTTAGCAAAATTTCAGTGATATATTAGAAACTTTTCCATTTTTGTAATAAATCAAGGATTCAAGCCCTTTTTGGTTACATAACTTAGTAAGTAATGGTATTTAAATTCTATTTAGTCTTTTTTGAATATTAACAATTAATAGTAATATTTACTATATCCTACTACAAATCTTGAAAACCCAAAACATAAATTTATATGAATTATTATAATTTAAAAAATGAATTTTATATCCATATTTTGTCACTAATATACCTCATTAGATGAGTGAGTAAATTGCAAGTAAATTTATTTACAAAAATAAATAAACTTAAAATACTATTCAGTTTTTCCCAACCATATTATTTGATTAAGTTTAGTATCAGAATTTTTATTTTTCCGATATATTTAATACTTATGAATTAATATAAATATATTTTAAAAAACATTGACTAAAACCATTTGGAAATATTTATTTTACATTTATATATCAAAACTTTAAGTATGTTCTTTATTTTAATATTATTTAAAAATTAAAACTTATAAATTATTTAATTACATTTATTGTACTTTATACATGCCCATTTGCATCTATTTTTAGAATCATTTAAAATAAATTTTATAATTACGATTATACTATATTTATACTCTGATTTCTTAAAACCTTTTCATTCTTTTAAGTCGATGATGCACTTGTAATATTTTTGGTTTGTATCTTAACAAAATTCAATCTTTTTTATTACTCCATTTAAGATCTATGGGATGACGCTACCATTTACAATTATGAATTGAGCTTAATCCACATCCAGGATATAGTCAATTCCTTGCTTACTCATACATTTAAAAATAAATTAATGTGAATATCAAGTTAAATTAATGATGTTAATCATACATTTATACGTTAAATCCTAAAATCAAATCAATGAATGAAAATTATAAAGAGTTACTTCTGTTAGTATGAATATAGCGTTGCATCCTTAATTTATTCCATTTGTAATCTAGTAGGATCTACTCTCTTTACTAAAGAAATTTCTGAATTCTTCCAACTTTGTTTCCAAGTCGATAGTCTTTTCCATATTTTCCCTCAGTTAACATTCAGATTCCAAAGCTATCTCTGATTAATGTTGAAGCAGTGTAATTATCTTTTGAACTAAACAGTCTATAATCGATAAATCTTAGTCCATTTTTTCATCGTCGTGATTGCTACTGTTTGGCTAGAAGAAATCAGGGTCCTCCATGGACATATCTTGCTTTTATCTAAAATGAATGTAAAAAATTTATAGTAAAACTTACTTCTGTTTTTCTTGAAGTAAAAACCTTTCGATTTATTCTTCAGTAAAAGTCTAATCGTGATCATGAACTATTTTCTTTAAGTAAGCTTATAGATGTTCTATGAACTCATTTCGCTTTTCAAGAATTTGATTCAGCTTTTATTCTATATCCAGTCTGTCGTTAAACTATTCCAGGATTGTATCAAGTTTATCATTCAGTATAGATTCTCTAGATTGAAAATTGTTAAGTAAAATGCTTTGTTAATTCTCAGATTAAATTTTCAATTCTTACTCGTCATTTCCAATTAGTTAATTGTAACTTAGATTGAAAGTATTTACTTCTTAAATTTACTGGTAAATATCATTGATTTTTTTCTCTAAGCTAAGGTAAGATTAAGTCTGAAGGCTTTAAGCCTCTTGAAGGTTTTAAAAGTTACTTATAACTTTTGAGAATTAACTTATTTAACCTTTAAGTGTCTAAATTTCTCTTGATTAAATTTGAACTTTAATCTCGCTCTAAGAAAGCAGGTATTGTAATTCACTTATTTGCTTTTTTAGTGAGGTCTATTATTCATTATCTTTAGTTTAATTTTAAATTTCTTTTCCTTCATTTGGATTGCGACTAGTTTCTTACTTATTTTAGGTATTTCCTTAGTTGAAATCAATCTCTCTAAAAGTAACTTGTACTAAGCTTTTAATGATACTTTGATACTATTATATCATCTCTTTAGCCTCAACAATTTTGAAACTATTAGGAAGAACGTAGGTAAAGTCTGGCATGTAATCTTAAATTTTTGGAACTAAATTTTGAGGCAAATAAATTCCATATTTATTGTTAAATTAAGATCGACGGTCTCTTTCTTAAACTGATACTTGCCTGATTTTCTCGCAAGTATAGTAAAAGAAAGTGTTGAATTACTGACGTCTTTCCATCTCTTTTAGAGAAAAATTGTAAGCTTCAGGTAATTTTTCAGGGATTTAAAGTTAAGGGATTTTCTTTTACATTGCCTTAAGAATCCTTGTAATCTTTTTCTTTTTACTCATTAATTTGGTCATAATTTTAGCTTATTTATCGATAAATTTCTGAGAGATTGTTTCAAATTTGGTCTGTTATTATTTCTCCAGAGTGTTTACTTTTAAGACAAGGTTTTCTATTATGTTCTATGCTTTATCTAATTCTAACTTAGAGCTTTACACTAAATTCTAATAAATAATACTTTTAAAATTCTTTAGTTCTTTTTCTTCATCTTGTAAGAATTTTTAAGTTTAACTTTTAGTAGGATCACTGAGATATTTATTAATAATTCCTTAAAATTATTTCAATCCTTGATGCAAATGTTAATTAGAAATTCCTATCATTTTGCCGAATTCTTTTTAAAATATACATTAATACCCTTAAGATTAAAAAATTTCAATGCTTTGATTTTTAAAAAAATTCAACGCACAGATTTTCTATATAGCTATTCTTCTCCTTAAAACTATTTAAATCCTTTTCATTTTGATATTATGATTCTTAAATTTCCATATCAAAAATATGTATCTTGCTCTTAATTAGGCTTTCAAAATTGTCGCACTTCACCCCTACTATAGAGTGCTAAGCCTCAATATTTTTTCTTTCTTCCTATAGGATATCAAGCCTCAAAACATCCTTCAAATTTTTATTAGATTGTCTTAAATTCATGTTTAATAAACTAGGATAGGTCTTATCAAACTACACAAATAACTTTTCGTAATCTTATAGCTTTGATTTTGCCACAGTTTTTATGAAAGTAACTTCATCTCTATATAAAATATAAGTTAATCAAGTAATGCATTATTTGAACTTACTCAAGAAAGGTTTTATGATGCGTTAAAAATAGCAAGTCAGATTCATTCTAAATTTCTTATTGCTAAATCAAGCTGCTGAAGTAATTCTTCACTAAAGCTTATAACTATTGCAAACTATTGCCCTTATAACCGAGTCTAATTATAGATTCAATTTGCTTCAAAACTCCTTGTAGATTTGGGTCTTATAATATTTTTATTACTAGTTCCTGGTTATTTGACATTTTAAATAGCATGTTTTGGATTTAGGTTTGAAAAAACTCTTTGCTTTACTCTTAATTTTTTATTTGATTTATCTAGGCATCTACAATATTTATCATTATAAATATGAATAGTGACTTACTTAGATGAGTTAATGTGAGATTTTTCGGAAATTTGGAATGTTTGCAGTATATAAAAATCTTGGCACTGCTTGCATTCTATTTTATATTTTCCTTTATGATTGTTTGAAAGTTTTCTTTGACATTTAAGATTTTAATCTACCAATCTGAAGATTGCCTACTATTTTCCTTTTTTACCAATAGTACAAATTTTATGAACTCCTTCCATTGATCAATTTAAGCTTAGTTATAAATTGAAGTTTAGTTTTACTATTTTTCCTGTTCATCTATGATTAGATTTACTCCAAATGCTTTCAAGATTTCGGGGATTAATTCATAAGGCCTAAAAATATTGGATTTAAATTCATTGATATTTCTTATAGAAAATGGTGCGATGTTTATTTTGTAAATTATTCTTACGTTTCAGGATGAAAATTTGGCGATAGCTCATCTTAAAACCAGATTCTGCTATGAAAAAGTCTAGTGGATAACTATTGTTATAAACAAATTTTATAAATAATATAGAGTGTATTATATTTAATAAAAAAGTTTGATTTTAATAGCTTTTGGATCACTCTCTATCTCCATTAAATCAATTTTTATAATATTTATAAATAATATGCACTTTAATTTTGCTAACTCTTATGCTTCTCATATTTTTATGTAATCAAATAAGATTCTAAATTGATGTATTTAAGTGCGAATCCAAATTGCCTAACGTCATATATAGATAAGATCGATCTATTCAAGATTATCTAGTTACCCATTCTAAATTAAAATCAATTTTTATTATAACAATATATTGCATAAATTGGAGCTAAGAAAAACGAACATAATTGAATTTGTAAAAACTTTTTATTTAAGAGAAAAAGTTGTAAATAAATGGTAATAAAAACTATTAAAATTAGTATTTTGTTTTTCTTATCTAATTTTCACATTAAATTATTTATTGGAGAGTTCTAATAAAATATAATCAAAAATAAACATTAAAGAAATTTGTGAAGAAAAATATTGATAATAAATCTCATTTTTATTATAATTATTTTCAAAAATATATTTCTAATTTAATTTTCTTTTTAAAAAAACGTCATTTTATAATTGAAATTTATTTAGCAATAATATAATCTATTTAGATTAATCTATTATAACCAGACTACTCTACCCAACCCAAAAAACTTCTCTCATATCCCCATGTCAAGCAACGATAATCAACTATACCAGACTTCCGGAGCAAGTGCATTTGCTTCTGTGAACAACAGTACCGAGTCTAAGAAGCAAGCCTTCAAGAATGCGACTCTCATTAATCTTCAGAACGTGGATTTTCATCACAAACTTGGAGAAGGTAAGTTTTTCAAGATTTCAAGATTTATTTGTGAAAACTTTGATATGAAAAGCAAGACAGACAATAAAGATTCACAGACTACTCAAATTGAATCAAAACCAATATACTTTCAGATTTGTTAAACATACTATCTATAGGTGCATTCGGAAAAGTCTTCCTTGTGAAGGAGACTTTAACCTCAGACCCCAACTCTGATGAAGACAGCACAGAAGATGAGAAATTTATAAATAAAATAAAATTTTCTAATTTAAATCTTCAGGAGGAAGCTTGAAGAACAGTCCAGTGATCAAGCGAAAAGCTCAATCTGATATGAACGTTGCTTCAAAGGTCTCACCTTTGAAGAAAGATACCAAGAAGGTAGAATTTTACGCTGTCAAAATTCTCTCTAAACATCAGATCATGAAGGCCAAGCAAGTTGATCATGTTTTCAACGAGATGACTCTATAGCAACAATTACGCCATCCATTTATAGTAACTTATCTTTGTTTAAATCTAAATTTTAGTTCTTTGTTAGAGAGAATATTAAATAATTTGATTTCTCTTTAAAATTGGTCTAGATACAAAATATTTCATTATCATAAACTAGTAGATTAAGATTAATCAATTCTTTCTTTATTTTACATTATTTTTTAGAATCCATTAAAAAAACATATGGTCAAATTCTTTTGTTTATTTATAATCATCTTCATTAATTAATTTAATTACTTTACTCTGCCATTCTACTCTATAATATCATTTAACCTTCCTATTTATCAAGAAAATATATTATCCTGTACATTTCAGGGCTTGAATTATCTTTATCCAATTTATTAATTTGCATAAATTAAATTTTAGGTTAACATGGAGGGAATTCAGCAAGACTAAAGGTCACTTTATATAAAAATGGAGTTTGTGGAAGGTGGAGAGCTATTTAAAGTTGTCTAGTCTTTTGGACATCTCGACGTAGCTTGGGCAAAGTTTTACGCTTCTCAGATCATACTGGTCTTTGAATATCTTCACAGCAAAAACTTTATTTACCGTGATCTTAAGCCAGAAAATGTTCTCATTCATTAATCTGGCTATCTCAAGCTTTCAGATTTTGGCTTTATCAAATATTTAAAGCCAGGTGAAAGAACTTATACGCTTTGTGGGACTCCAGAGTACCTAGCTCCTGAGATCATCCTTAATAAAGGCCATGGTAAGGCTGTTGATTGGTACTGTTTGGGAATCTTTCTTTATGAAATGATGGTTGGAAGATGCCCTTACATGCACGAAGATCCATATGAAATCTTCAAAAAGATCATTAGTGAGAAAATTCGCTTCCCTCGAAGCTTTGATAGTGCTGCTAAAAGCATTATCAGACATCTTACTGACAACGATCTCTCAAGGAGATATGGCAACTTAAGACATGGCTCAGAGGATATCAAGAATCATAGATTCTTTGCAGACATAAACTTCTACAACATCGTGACTCAAGCAGTTAAACCAGTCTACATCCCTCCACTTAACGCTGACAGAAGGAAGAAACTATTAAAAGAGCCAGGCTAACACTACAAGCTGATTGATGTTAACAGAGATAACATTATCTCACCAGTTATTGTTAAGTCGGAAGATCCTTTCGCCAAATGGTTTTGATATTATACCGATAACCCACGAAAGGAACTTTGGGTGTTGTAGTCAATTGCGAACTGGGTTATCAATTGCGAACTGTGAGTGTCAATTGCGAACTTCAGTGTCAATTGCGAACTCCAGTGTCAATTGCGAACTCCAGTGTCAATTGCGAACTCCAGAGTCAATTGCGAACTCCAGTGTCAATTGCGAACTGTGGTAACAATTGCGAACTATAATAATAAATTTTAATTTAATATGCGAGAGCTGGCAAAATAAATAAAAAGCAGGGTCTTAGAGGTGCAGCCCCTTGTTATCGCAATGCGATAAAAAGTAATTGCAGGGGTCTAGGGGGAGGCAGCCCCCAGTGGGAGGGGGTTTCGGGGGAGGGCAAAGCTCTCCCCCGAAAAACCCATTTGACCTCTTTTGTTAGTAAATTGATGTAATTTAGTTTAAAATTTAATCGTTAAATTATGATAATTAAAATGGAATCATTTTTTTCATAAGTCAAATAAACATTATAAGACTCAGTTACTTAATAAATACTAAAAAGATTTTCAGACTTAGGTATATTGAAAAAAACAACTTTAATGTATACGCTGCTAATCATAGATGTCTATCAAACTTTATAACATAACTAATAGTTTAGAAAGTGTTATATATGAATGTGATATCTATATATGCAGATCAAGAAAGTCTATAAGATAAGGACTTAATTTATACTGTCCTTCAAACATGTCATTAGAAATTCTTGACGAAGTTATATTCAATTTATTTCCTTCTGGAATCAATATATCTGAAGCAGTTAAACACCTATCTGATCACTGACAGTTGAGAACTACAAGATAGTCTATTAGCTAAATTTATCAAAATTTGAGGAATATTATCAAAGATAAAATGTTAATAGAACAACAAAACTTTAAATTAAAAGATAGTGTCCAAATGGACGAGTCGCTATGGACACATAGGTCCTTAAAGTATAGTCATCCAGAAGATACAATATATGACAGATAAATATGGATAGTTGGTTTAATAGAAGAAGGAAGCTAATAATGTAAAATATTTAGTGTCTTGAATAGGACAACATAAACATTAGAGTAATTAATTTGAGAAAATGTTGAAAGAGACAGTATTGTCCATACAGACGGTTGGGCAAGCTATATTGCAATAAATTGGGAAGAACTTGAAATGAGACATGAAAGACATATTTATTAATCACAAAATGGAATGTAAAGAACAATGGAACATAGCAATTTAATTGAAGGATTATGGGCAGTCCTCAAATATCATATCAAACATGTATATAATACAATACCAGGAAACCCAGAATAAATAGAACCATATTTATTTGAAGCTCTATGGAG
>ARYC01009869.1:0-12387 GCA_000711775.1 Oxytricha trifallax | reverse complement strand
TTCCTCCAATTGTTCCCCAGCATATCCATCTCCTGGCGCACTCTTTTATTTTGCTCAAGTTAATTTTACTTGCTCTAGTTTAATTAAACTTCTCTCCTTTAACCTCCTCAATCTCTCTTTACCTTCTTTTTCTTTGAGAAGTTGCCTTCAATAAGTATGCGGAGCGTCCTCTTTACTCTATAAGTTAAGTTAAGTGTTAATGCTTACAGCTAAATTGCAATGAGTTCTGCAATGCTTATGCGAACTCTGGGCGCATAGTGACCATAAGATTTTGGCTTTTATTTATCATATCAAGTCTCTGCCCTTTAGCACTATGAATCATCTCGCTTATACCCTCTCTGTCAAGCGACATCAAAACGTCGCAGATCCACCTTTTGTCAAGGTGGATCCAATCACATTGATCTGGCAGGAACTTTAGCATATCTTGCCGGTTTTCAGAAAATTTTATAAAGTCGTCGGCTGTTAATTCCTCAATCTAAGGCACCTCAGTTATGATTACTTCATTTCGTTTCAGGTACTAAAACAAGTAAAAGAAAATAACTTACATTTTTTTCACCGTTAATAATAGCCTTTAAAAAGTAAATGTTGGTGCAAGTGATTTTAGGTATGTAGGCATTGCAATCTTGAGAAAGAAAATCATACAATTCTTTCTTGCTACCAACCTTTTAGCGGATCTAATGAACGTTAACTTGGGCGTAGTTCATATTGTGATCCATTTAATTTTTCGTATTCAAACAGATAGACCTTTAATTAATTAATATATAGTTCTAATTAAATAATTATATATATAATATAAACAGGGCCTCTTTACTAAATAGAAGAATCCTTTTAGACAAATCCCATTTCTCCATAGAGAATTCTTATTACACTCTAAGTAAATAGATCAAAGTGAAAATGAAAAAGTTAATTGACTTAAAAAGCAAAATAACAGATTATTTTTACAAACCTAATGGCTGGGCCCTACATTAAGACGAGATTCTTTCTTCAGATAACAGCAGCGATGACGAGCAATCAATCCATTGCAAAGACTTGCTGTAATACTCACATCAACATTACTACGCATAGACTGCAAAACACCTCAACCAATCAAGGTGTTTAGCTTGATGAACAAACACTAAATAATCTAGAGAGAAAAATCAAAGAACAAAGGATTGCATCATTATCCTTAGATTTACTATAGGACCCAAGACAAAATGAGTAATATGTTATAAATAACATCACTTTGGATTAAGGTCTCTATCAAACAGAAATTTTGGAAAGTGTGCTTAGAGCATTGATACTTTTTAAATAGTGAAAAAAGTTAGAATCAACACAAGACCAATAGTATCTTTACCAGCTTGTTGGTTCGATTTACAATATGGATTCCAAACAAACTATCTTGAGGGATTATTTATAAAATGAAATACTTGCGTTAAACTAAACTCACCTCAAGTCACATGAAGAATCTAAGTATTATAGAGAGGAGAATCGCGTTAAAAATTTAAAGAGAAATTATTAAACCAAATAATAGCAAATTCAATATCTTGCAAACGCTTGTGGGACTCCCATTAATAAAATAATGAGCCGTTATCGATTGAGCTACAAAAAAGTTAAAGAGTTTTTGACCATTGATAGTGTTGATTCGAAACAGCAACTATCTACTAAAACTTGAAAATTTAAAAAGTTTAACCATGAGGTCATAAACTTAATAGATCAAAGCTTAGATGGTTCCAATGATCAATTCAGCTGTAGACAACTTAAGAATCAGTTAAGCACTTAACTAAATGTGGACATTTCTATATTCTCCATTAGAAAATATTTAAAAACGAGAAAAGGCCTTACCTACAAAAAACGTTACTACCTCAGCCCGCGGGTAAATATGATAAAATCAAAGCTTCAAAGATAGTAGGCGGCGTACTATTTCCTAAAGAATCTTCACGAAGACAAAGTCATTATCAATATAGATGAAAGCTTGCTACGATTTAGTAAGAACTAAACTAAATGGTGGTGCAAGAAAGGAAGGTTGAACCATACCACTGATTCCACCAGGCTCAATGACATCAGTATCATTGGGGCTCTTAGCAGCAGGAATCAAGCTTATTTTACCGTAAATTCAGGCAGAACTCAATGCAAAACAGTCCTATATTTCATTCTGTCCCTTGCAACTGAGATATACTAGTAAAATCCAAACTGGCGATCTACACATATCTTCATGCTAGACAATGCCTCATACCATCGAAGTAAGTTTTTGATAGAGAAATTTAAGTACTATCAGATTCCTGTTATGTTTCTTGGGCCCTATCATTTCTAATTGGCTCCAATAGAAAGGCTGTTTGCATTAATATAAAAGAAAACTATTTTCCAATGAGAGCACAATTAAAACAACAAAAGAAGCGACTTTCTGCTGTGGAAGGTAAAAAGCTATGCATTAAGGAGTTAATTATAATTGAAATATGCTAAGCTATTTTAAAACTCAATGTAGACTGGGCAAGCTCGTGCTTTCATAAGTGTATCATAAAAGCCTTAGAAGACATAATTCTTACCAGTATATGATATGTTTACTCTGTAATCATATTATAGTTGAAGTAAGGTATTCTTTTAGTTAGCAATTTACAGTAAATCATATCTCTGACTGTATAATTAAACCCCAGTATGCGACAAAATTTATATGACGTTAATTTTGTGAGAATGTGGAAATAAATCAATTAAGAATTAGAAAATACCTATGATGTGGAAAAACTTATAAAGTAGATTTTCAATAAGAATTACAGTAAAGAACTTTAGACATTTTTCAAAGTTCAAGATTCTATCCTTGGTCAATTCTTTTAAAATCAAGTAAATGATAAATGCATAGAAAGAACAATGAAATCGTTAACAAATGTAAAATAGGTTTTTAAAATTCTCTTAACTCTCATGTGTTTAATGAAAATTACGAACTTAAATGGAATTTCTAGTAAAGGCGTGATGTATAGTTGCAAAGCTAAGTTTCTATTTATTTGTAAGGCTAGGAAATCATACTTTAGGAATGATTTCAAAAAACTTGGTTGCCCTCAATAATATTATCAACTGTTTTGGGGTTTGCACAATTTTGGAATTTCAAAGTTAAAAACACAGAGAAATATTCTAAGATATATTCTGGGATTAAGAAACTTAATTAATTTTATAAAGTTAGAGTTACAAAGTAAGTGCTTATTAAATAATTGAAAACAATATAAATTTTCTGAATAACTTTTTAAAACATTTTTATAATACAAATTTTAATTTATTATTTTAATAAAATTATTTATATATAATTCCGCAGACCTCTGCGGATTTTAAATATAATTTTAATTTATAATTAAATTATCGTACAAAATTCTTAAATTTATCAAATTTATTATTTTTATTTTATTTTCTTTTATTCCGCAGACCCTCAGCGGATTCTTTTTTCCGCAGACCTCTGCGGAATATATATATAATTTTAATTTAAACAATCTTAATTAATTATTAAGACTTTATTTAATTTTTAAATTTATTCGATAATTACTTAAATCCGCAGACCCTCTGCGGAATATAATATCTGTAAGTAAAATATAATATAAATTTGTTTCTTGAAGTATTATAAAGGTAACTTTGTTAATTACAAACAGATTAATTAATAATAAACCTTATTAAAATTTGGATTAAATTATAGTTTCATTTATATTCAGAAATTGGTTGCATTTTTGAAGTTTATATATTGATTACTCGTATTAAATCGATATACTATAAGGGAAGGTAAATATTATTTTCTTATTTATAAGCTAGTTTCTATTTTTTGTTTTTCAATATAATATTTCTCTTAGACTAAACATTACTCAATATAAAATTCTTTATTAAATAATTTTATTTAAAAATAAAAAGAACTAAAGCTTTTAGTCATAGTAATTAACTTAGACTTTTCTATATTTAAACTTATAAATCATCTAAATTTTCTCACCCTTTTATTATTTAAGGCAAAGTTTTTCAAACATTTCATTTTATATGCTAGTCATATAAAGGCTTATTTTAATTTGTTTTATTTGGCAATAATAAATAATATTTGACAATTAAAGCAAGTCATATATAGAAATAGTTTGAAAAAGTTTGACAATTGAGCAATAAAATAATAAAATTTATGAAATTTACAATATTTAGACAGATAGTTTCTAAAATTGACTTTCATATAAAAGTTGTTCCAAATTTACAAGTTATCAACTAAAAAAAATAAATAAACAAAAAGTCTTTCAGCAAAATCAAGTAGAGTAAGAATAAATGAACAATCGCTCAGAGCAGGACCAACAGATATCAACTACCATAAGATATACAAAGTGCAACAGGGAGGTTTACAGATGTCTTTACTGTCTTTAAGGAAAGGGTGTTGTAAGAGATTATTGCAGCAGAAAAATATTGTCACACGTCAAAAATTCACACGAGGCTACCCTAAAAAAGTTAAGTATCTACTAAGGTTTCAAATTGCAAGTTAACAGGGATGTTAGCAACACCTAATAGAGATGTGATGAGATGGAAAGTATTCCACCTAGAAAGAAGTCAACAATTAAAAAGAAATGCAATAAGATAATCCAATTAGAAGCGATACAAGTTAATAAAGGTGAATCAAACCACGATTTAGAACTTGAGGATGACTTTAAAGATGGCTCTAGTAAAACTGTTCAGTATTCAATAAAATGATTCATGGAAATAGGCGAGGCTGAACTGAATTACAAAAATTTAACAAAAGAAGCAGAGGTTGTTAAGTTAAATAGACTTAAATAATCCAGAATTAAATAATTACTCAGCTAATTAACTGTTCCAAGTTTATGAATGTGTAAAAAGATCCAAAAACATTCTTACACAACACATCCTTCAAGGTTAAGATAGATTGAAGAAAAAGCAAGAACTCAGCAAAATATCAAAGAAAATAGTATAGAGCATAGAATTCACTGGAAAAAATATAAGGCTGAAAATAGAAGAAATCAAGATAACATACTCTTAATATGGGGCAGTTTAGGAATTTAAAAAAAATCTCTACTTTTTTTCATTTAAACTTTTGAAAAATACTTCAACGAATTCAGAATTTCAAGAGAATCTTAGAATGAAACTTAAGAACTAAAGATCGGTCAATATTCCTACCTTGACATCAAAGTAATTGAAAATGAGAGACTGCAGTAAGAAAAGTACTGAGAATAAGTTCATAATTAGTTTATGAATTCCTTGATATAAAAAGAGAGACTTCAGCATAAATACCTTGACTAAGAATTTGATACTCCTCCAATTAGAATTAGAGCAGATGTTTTCAAAAAAGATGCACTTAAGATTGTAGGAGAAAAATAAATTGAACTTCGAGGAGAGCTATTCGCAGGAATTGAGATAGACTATCCATGGCCTCTTGATTTTGAGAATAAATAAGGAAAACAATTCTTAAACTATAAAACTCAGTCAATCCAGAACTTTTTTAACCTGTATATCCATCATCTTCAAGACCAAGGTTATTGCTTTATGTGGTCTGTTTCAAGCTATTTTAAAAAGGCAATGGCATTCCTATTATACAAAGGCTACAGGTAATTTAATTATACTTATTATTAATAAATCTAGGGTCGTTGATCAAATTGTGTACTTGAAAAAAAAACTAAGAAAGGAGGTTATGTGAATAGAATGGGCTTTCATGAGAGACACAATAAAGAAATTTGTCTTGTTGGATTGAAGGGCAATCCACCCACAGGTATGCAGCCTTTTAGAGCATCAGATATAATTGAAGCAGTAGCTGAAGAAAATTCAAAGAAACCAATAGAGATTAAATCCATAATGAAAAGCATTATTGCTGGAAAAAACTACTGTAGTTTGATTGACAAGGACTGGAATGAAGAGTTTGACTAGGATTTAAATGGAGATGAACATACTATCTAATGAATATCACTTTTAATTTTGGATTTAAAAATTTATTTCTACTTCAAATTTATTACCTTACTAATTCAGTTTTTATAAATGAAAGTAAGATTTAACAAAATCATTATATTAATCTATATGAATGGATTATTGACAAGTTATATAATTAATTTGAAGAATTCAGTTTTTAAATTGAAAATACAACATTTGATAATTTAAAATACAATTACTATTTGAAAATTTGACTTTTAAGTCATTCGATTTGATGAGTTCAGTTAATTGGGCACTCAAATTGAGAACTGTACTTTAAGAAATGTCAAAATGATAAACAGTTAGGCAAACGTTTTTTTTTATTGGGGGGAGGAAAGTTTCCTGCACCGGTTTATGATAAAAAAAGATTTTAGGGAAGTTTCCTGCACTTTTTTTAAAAATTTTTTATTATTAAATTTATCCTTATAACAACTATCAACCAACTTAGGAACTATTATTTCCTTGATATAATTATACTTAATTTATTAATCAATTAGTCAATTTCTCACTTCAGATTCCAACAACTCTAACATACTTCTGATATTTTTTGGTTTTATATCTTAACCATTCTATTGTCCTATTTGTACTCATAGTAATTACAAGTATTTTATCCAATTGTTATTGAAATTCTGATTTAATTTATTTTATTCTTTACATACCTATATAATGTGAGACTATATTTACTTGAACTACTAAAATGATTTATAAATATCCTCTTAATATTAAGGGTCATTAAAATTTTAAATTTTTTAAATTATGTAAAATTTATTAAATTTTACATAAATAAAAATAAGTGCAGGAAACTTCCTCAAAAGCAGGAAACTTCCCCCCCCCCTTATAATTAGTGGATGAAAAGACAATCAAAACCCAAAAACTTCTTAGTTAGGTTTAATAGTGCTTTGATTTGTAGAGTATAGTTGGGGTCTTATTGTGGTTAGTAGAGAAATTAGGTCAAATTGCAAAATGAGAAATAGAAATTAGCGAAACTTAGGGTCTATTTATGATGAAAATATTTAGATTTACTGTTTCAGCTTAGCTATGGTAAGAGTATTAATATAGACTTAGTCAAACCAGTTCTGAATTATGCAGCTATAGCAAAGCTACTACACAAGAGCTGCTTGCTCGCTGTTTAGCATTTTAATTCTGGCTCTTGAAAGCATCCTGCAAGAAAACAAAAGTTCTCTCAAGCTCATATTTACTACCTCTGCGACTAGAGGACTTTGAAGTATTGGGCACACTTTCCATTAGACTAGCGAGCTGTGATGTTTCATCGCAAGTTTCCTGACATCCGTATCTCTCCATAGAATATAGCAAATATTTATAGACGAAATGGTATTAATTTAAAGACAGTCAACAGTGAAAAGAGTAATTGATTTTACAGTGCCATTTTATAGTAATAATTTAAACTATATATGATTAAATTCAGAGAGCTATTGATAATAACATCAAGTTATCATGCAGATGAAGCTGTGTTTACGTTCAACACTTTTATTAATAAGTCATGGTACAAGAAGTATGATAACATAGAAGTTTATTACTGAAAGGTGAAGGTAGTCACCCATGCAATTTTAGCTGGTATAAGTGAAGATTTAGGCTTAGAGAGTTATGTGATTCACCCTCGCTCTATTAAGCGAGAGTAGTATATAGAGTTCCTACATAAGCTCAGAGAGAAGTATAGCAATCAAGAGATCATCCTGATTGTTGATAACCTTTCAGTTCATAAGACTAAGGAAGTCTAAGAAAGCCTATGAAGAACTAAACATAACTCCTGTTTATAACGTTCCTTATAACCCATAATTTAATGGAATAGAATTCTATTGGAGTTAAATCAAGATTCACTAAAAGAAGCTGCTTTTGTATCATCTTATGCATGACTTGTCCATCTATACAGTAGACTTGATTCAAAGCAGCTGTAAGTGAGTGAGTGTAGATAAGGCAAAAATTTGTGCGAGAGATGGAAGAATGAATGCTTATAAATAAGTTTAGATTTAAACGAATAAATATATTCACATATTAAATTGACCCATAAATAGGTTTGGCTTCTCTTTCTTCTCTTCTTATTATGGCTTGCTTGGGCCCATATTTCTCTTTGTGCCAGCTCCTGCATCTATGTTCATTTCATCTGGCTTTTAAACATCTTTATAAAGTCTCTTGCTCACTTCAAGAATAGTCTGTGACTTTCTCTCTCCGTAACCTTTGCATATTCTTTCATTAGGAATATACCAGTTCCAGGTTTCACTACAAAGTTAAGAATCGAATCTTACTAGAGAGGAAAGGATGCTTTTTTAGCTCTGCGTGCCAGCTCTCGCTTATTAGTATGCCTTGCTTCTTTTAATCTTCAGGAGAAATAGAGAAGAGTTTTTAGTGAGCTTCTTCAATGATCTCTCTGAGATAACTCTCTCTTAAAGTGACAAGAACTCCAAAGAAGAAGCTCCTTTATGGAAGTTTGTTAGAGAGTTGTTTCTTGTTAGGAAGATAAACTACCTACTCTTCATCTTTCATCGCATCCTCGTAGAGATTAGTGACTGAAATCTCTGGGTAGTTTGGTATATCTATCAATTTTATTTCATTGTTTTTGAAAGCTTTCTTCTCATCGCAGAGTAAAGCATTTTAGAATGAAATTTTGGTACCTTCCATCGTTGGAAGGAATAATCCCACTATAGTATATGATTAAGTGTATGTTACGTGCTTACCATGTATTGAGTAAGGTATCGATAGAGATCCTCCTTGCTTCTAAATCTTCAGATCATTTCTTCAGCTTCAACCCTCTTCATTGCAGTACTTATAGACTCCATCCTTGAGATGGAACTTCTTATTTAATTTCAAATTATAATATATAAAGTTCTGGATCCTACTGTCAAAAATCATATTATTAAATATGGGCATCTTTTAGGAGGTCAACCTGGTAAGTATACGTGGAGAAATCTAAGTGAAGCTGTAATAAAATTCAGAGATAAAGCTCCATTTTAATCAATTTAGTTCAATTAAAATAATACTAAATTTGTTTAAATTTAATTGGTACCAATTTAATAGTACCAAAACTTAATTAGTACCTAGTTTTAAACTAATGAGGTTCTAATGGAAAAGTTCCAAAATGATTCAAAATCTAATTGGTACCAGTACAAACCCGATTTTATACTTTTGTTGGTACCAAAATCAAAATTATTAAGTATGAAATTAGATAAATTATATTTATAAACTAAGCATAAATATGATCTCTAACACCTTAAATTCAACCATAATTATTGTCGTATCAACAATTAAACAGAGTTACTATAACCAAAAAGGTTATTAGAGCTTAATAATAAAAATTTAAATTTGAATTTAAACATAGCAGCTAACTTAAATCGTAAGGCAGTTTCTCATGGAAAATGTTAATCAATGTCCAACTTTGGCTCCTCCAAGCAACCAGAAGTAATTGATATTGAGAAGCAGGTTGAGCTAAGAGCTCTAGAGTTTGAAGCTGAGGTCTTTAAAATTTAAGTTTAAAACAAGAAGGAGCGTGCAGAGATGAGAGTTTAAACATAAGTTGAGGAAGATAAAGAACAGCAACGAATAGGAAAAATAAAAACATTTTAATGTGAAGACTGCTAAAATTTCTTCTCAGCTGAATCTAGCTTGAAGAGGCACGTCAAAGAGATACACTCTGGCATAGCTAAGATCTACTTTAAGCATGATAAAGAAGATGGTAGGTATAAATGCACAAAATGCATGAAGTCTTATACTCACTCAGCTAGAGTAAGAGGCATATGCAAAAGCAACACTTAAGCAAATTCCTGATTAAAGATGAGGAAACTTAATAGCTTATACCTACTAGAAGAAAAAATAACTCTCTTGAGTCATAAAGACAACAGGAGGAGAGGCTCAAGAGGCAGAAGCGTTTTGAATCAATGAATCAGCCAGCAAATGGTACTTTTATAGCATGTCTTTAAGAGAGAGAGCTATGTATATACCTGCATTAAATGCAATTGATATTGAACGCTGTATTGAAAATTACTTGCATTTTGATCTGCCAAACAAGGCTGAGCTTATAGTGGTTAATGGGTATGCTTACAAGGTATATCCTTAAAAGTATCTCATTAAAAACGAGTAGTATCAAAATTAATTTGCAAATTAATACATAATACTGAGGGAGGCTTAGAAAAAATAATTTAAAGTCTTACTTAGACTTGATGGAGTTATTCTTGGGCATTGCTTTGTTGCATTAAGACTTAAAAAATTTGAAATAACTTTGAGAGAGTTTCACTATCATAATTGATACCCAGATGATATAAATGAGATACTGTCAGAAATGTAAGGGTGTTTAAGAGCTCCATGAACTTGGGTATGTAGATATAGATTTGAAGCATGAAAATGTTATGTTAAATCTCTGTCAATTAGAAATTGTAGTCATTGATTTAAATAGAGCGATAAGATAAGAAATAGTGACTTTGACTAAGGTGCTTGGCACACCAGGATACTTTCAAATCTGGGAGAAGTGGACTAATGGCTCTGTTTAATGAGATTTTTGGGCAGTTGCTGCTATAATCTTAGAGTGCGATATGGAAAGTATGTTTTATTTTGGAACAAAGCACAAAAAATAATCAATAAGTTTGGCTTCTAAACATATATAACAGGAAGATGTCTTCAATTAAATTAAGAAGCTTGTAGAGATGATAATCGTTAGAGCTCCATCTTATCCAAGATAATCTTTAGAAGACATACTTGAGCCACTCCAGAGAGCTAGATTCAAGAGGTACCACAAAGATAAGCAGATAAAGTTTGTTTGAATTAAGTACACTAATAATTATTAAATATTCATTAAATTTACAAAAAACCTGCGTTTTCTCTACTAACCCCAATAAGACCCCAACTATACCCTACAAATCAAAGCACTTATAAACCTCACTAAGGGGTTTTGGGGTTTTGAATGGAGTTGCAAATCCTAACTTGCTTTATTTAATGTCACTAACCAACTTGACTAATGTGGACAACATTTTTTCAAGGGATTGAGCTATTATTATAATATATTAATACAAAAGAAATGACAATTTACAAATAATAATAAGCAATAGCACTTTTAGAGTAACATTTTCTATTCAGGAGATGCTCTAATTAAAGCAACTTAGAACACAAGAAATCTAATGATTATAGAAAGTACTATTTTATAAGAAATTATTAAGATAAAATTCAAATCTAAGCTGGGAACGCGAGAATGACAAATTTACCCCTCAAAGTATAAATGAATTGATGCTATATAGGAAATAACTTACCCATAACTATATCTTTTATAAAATTGAAAACCAATTCCAGATTAGTAATAAGAGACTCTACTTTTAGTAAGACTCGTACGAAGTCGAGAGCAGTGTAATTTTTGCTGATTCCAAAATGTTGATGTTAAAATCTATAGCTCTAATTTCACTTCTAGCTTTGCGAAAGAAGGTTGTCTATTTTTTGAACACTTTGGAAGTTCCTTAATGATAAATTCATCAATAATGAAAAATAATTTAGCGTTTTCTGGAAGTATCACTACTGTTTAAAATAAGGCAAAATATCAGTGAAGAATTCATTGAGGTATAATGATAAAGTTTCCATAATACTTGCTGTTAACTTACTTGACTCATTCGATTTTACTTCTAGGTTTGAAAACTGTACTTTCATAAATAATAAGTCACGGGCGTTTCCGAAATCTTACACATTATATTTAAATATATGACTTGAAATCTTGAGTCTTAATCCCTTTCTTCACAAAAGAAAATGACTATATAAATTTGCAAGTACAGTTTTAGAATAAGATATTTTGAATAACTAGATCTCTCTTGGTAAAGCTTAACTAGTAATAATAAACTGTAAGGCGCATGACGAACAAAATTTACTCATCAAAGATATTAGCAAATTAACTATTTAAAATAGTAAATTTGAATATATAACATTCTATGATGATGATGAATCATTCCTAAATGTGATTTAAAGTATGATACAGATCTAAAATAGGAGATACAATAACTTAACTAATCAACTTTCAAATCTATATCACTATCAAACAATTATATAATCTAATCCAAACTCCAAATTTTCAATTAATATCTCAACTTTTGCAAATTGAACTGCCTAAATAATCTATTCTACAATTTCCAAATAAATCTAACTTTTTCTAATATAACAAATTTCACATTGGAAAGTATAACAGATAAATTAATAAGACTGGATTAAGCTAATTTTAGTAATCAATAACAACACTAATAATAAATAATTTAATACAACAACAGTTAGCGCAATATATATTACAAGATATAAAAGAGTCAAAATAGAAAATTCTAAATTTTATGATTTTAAGAAAATCATTTTTGATGTTTTAAAAAAATCTTCAATTAGCTTAACTTTTTCGGAGATTAGTTGCCAAAGAAACGATTACTATGATGAGAGCGATATATGCTAATTTAAAACAGGGCTGTTCAGTTAAAATTTTCAAACTTGTTTTGATACGATTAAATTTTACTAATTTTTAAAGTAAAG
>ARYC01009868.1:0-11816 GCA_000711775.1 Oxytricha trifallax | reverse complement strand
ATATTGAGAAGGAGGTTGAACTAAGAGCTCTAGAGTTTGAAGCTGAGGTCTTTAAAATTTAACTTTAAAACAAGAAGTAGAGTGCAGAGATAGGAGTTTAAACATAAGTTGAATCAGTTGAAGAAGATAAAGAACAGCAACAAATAGAAAAAATTAAAAGTTTTAATGTGAAGACTGCTAAAATTTCTTCTCAACTGAGTCTAGCTTGAAGAGGCACATCAAAGAGGTACACTCTGGTAGAGCTAAGATATACTTTAAGCATGATAAAATAGATGGTAGATATTAGTGCACAACATGCATGAAGTCTTATACTCACTCAGCCAAAGTAAAGAGGCATATGCAGAAGCATCATTTAAGCGAATTCTTGATTAAAGATGGGGAAACTTAAAAGCTTGTACCTGCTAAAAGAAAAATAACTCTCTTGAGTCTTAAAGACAACAAGAGGAAAGGCTCAAGAGGCAGAAGCTTTTTGAATCAATGAATCATCTAGCAAATGGTACTCTTATAGCATGTCTTTAAGAGAGAGCTATGTATATACCTGCATTGAATGCAATTGATATTGAAAGTTGTATTGAAAATTACTTGCATTTTGACCTGCCAAACAAGGCTTAGCTAATAGTGGTTGATGAGTATGCTTACAAAGTATATCCTTTTAAATATCTAATTAAAAACGAGCAGTATTAAAATGAATTTGCAAACGAATACATAATACTGAGGGAGGCTTAGAAAATAGTTTAAGAACTTACTTAGACTTGATGGAGTTATTCTTGGGCATGGCTTTGTTGCATTAAGACTGAAAAAGTTTGAAATGACTTTGAGAGATTATCTCTATCATATTAGATACCCAGATGTTTTAAATGAGATACTGTCTGAAATGATTAAGGGTGTTTAAGAGCTTCATGAATTTGGGTATGTACATAGAGATTTGAAGTCTGAAAATGTTATGTTAAATCTCTGTCCATTAGAAATTGTAGTCATTGATTTCAATAGAGCAATAAGATAAGAAATAGTAACTTTGGCTAAGGTGCTTGGCACACCAGGATACTTCCAATCAGGGAGAAGTGTACTAATGGCTCTGTTTAATGGGATGTTTGGGCAGTTGCTGCCATAATCTTAGAGTGCGATATGGAAAGTATGTCTTACTTTGGAACAAAGCACGAAAAATAATCAATAAGTTTGGCTTCTAAACATATATAACAGGAAGAAGTCTGCAATGAAATTAAAAGGCTTGTAGAGATGATAATCGTTAGAGCTCCAGCTTATCCAAGATAATCTTTAGAATATATGCATGAGCCATTCCAGAGAGCTAGATTCAAGAGGTACCACAAAGATAAGCAGATAAAATTTGTTTGAATTAAGTACACTAGTAATTATTAAATATTCATTAAATTCACAAAAAACCTGCGTTTTCTCTACTAACCCCAATAAGACCCAACTATACCCTACAAATCAAAGCACTTATATATCTCACTAAGGGGTTTTGGGGTTTTGAGTGCAGAATTGTTAAAAATTTCCTTGCTGGTTGGTAGATGTAGAGGGATTAATGAGCAATTAAGCAACTGAGAACAATTAGTGTTATGTGTTTATTAGCATATATTATTATTTAATAATTATTTATAAAATAATATAAATGTATGTTGTTTAGGCTGTTTAATTTTAAAAACATCAGATAACTCAAATGGCCTCACGACCAATGATCTTCCTTTTGACGAGATGAGTGAAGCATATTATGAGCCTCTATGGAGAGAATCACAGTTTGTAAGCTGAAGATGCAGTAGAAATGGAGAGAGTAGGAATTTAATAAACACATAACACTAATTGTTCTCAGTTGCTTAATTGCTCATTAATCCCTCTACATCTACCAACCAGCAAGGAAATTTTTAACAATTCTGCACTGTTGCTCATTTCAATTCTATAAGATAACAATTTATTATGGATACGCTCAAGATGATTTAATTTTTTAATCAACTTTTAATATTAAAATAATTATTTTAAATTAATTATTTAGCAATTAAGCTGTTTAAATAGATAGTTAAAATCCTAGCTAGTTTATTCTCAAATTTAAATTATCATACAATTTAATACTTGGCCGATTTATTTTTTTAATTTTATAATTAATACTTTTTTACTAATATTGTTCTTAATCTTTTATATTGCATTTAATTAGTATGTTACACTCTACCTTGCATTTATCTTTTTAAAGGAATAATATTTCTATGAACAGAGTTGAGTTATTACTTGAAGAAGCAAGATGAGGTTTGTTAAATTCAATTCCTCTCTATATAATTTTCTTATCTGTCTAAAATCTTTGATTCTTTTGCGGTGATTTTCTTTTCTTAGTGTTTTTAATCTTTGCTCTTTTATTTTTTAATCAACATACTTCTAATATAATTAATGATTATAATATTTGAAGTTTATTATATATTTCACTTTTAATAATAATAGCGTCATATTTAATCAATTTGACTAGAAATAAACCATTATATGAATATTAATTATTTCAATTTAAAAGATTTGAAATAATTTAAAATTAATTAAATACAACATAAACTCTAAATCTAATTAATATTCTATTGAAAAGGAGTTTTTCTTGGTTTGGTTAGTTCATCTACTCTTTTATTTATTAATTAGGTTTAGCTTCTTCTTTGTATGCTTTAGTAAGACATTTTTTATTTATTTCATCCCATTCGATCTATGAAAGGTTTTCTTGCATTCTATACTCAGCTTGATATTATTGTGTTAAACTTGACACTTGCTTTATGATTGAGAGGATTATATAGGATTAATTCCAGAAGTATTTTAAGAAATTTGCTATTAAATTTGAGGTAATTATTTTAGTAAATAACACTTTTGCCAGTCAAACAGATTCTTCTATGAGTGAGCTTCTTAAACTGAATTATGCCATGAATTAATTGATATTAATTATTCAGAGTCTAATCTTACACATTTTGTTATTAAAATTGAAACATTAAAGGAATAATTCCTGGATTTATCGTTGCTTAACGTATCAGGAAACCATATTATAATAAAAAATTTAAAACTATTTTAAATTTATTGTTGTTGGTTAATATGATAGCTCTCTTTAAATAATTCTAAACTACAAATGATTTGCTAGTTTAATGTAGCCGACTTGCCCTTGCAAGATTTACTCTTGATACATATTCATTATATTTAGTTGATTTTCAAATTTCCCATCAAAATTTATCTGAACAAATCAATGTTAATAGAGTGGGGGGGGAAATATTTAACTTCCAATCCAAGGACAAATTCTCCATTTAGCCTTTTAAGGGCCTTAATTGATTCATAATTAGTCTCTCTTCATTATTTAGAAATAACTGCTAGTAAAAGAATCCAAAGACCTGATAACTTATATAAGCACAGTATCTTCATTTAGTACCCCAAATAATTATAATTACTTCATCTGTACGTTTTCTAACATGGAACGTTAAGGCGATAGATTATTGCTCCCAAAGTAATCAGATGAATTTATTAATACACCAATTAATTTTTTTATAGAATTTTAAGTTGTTATTTATTATTTGATTTTTGTCAGCAGTTGGGCATTGAATAAATTACAGAAACATTTCTTTAAAGGATTATTAAATTAATAATAATTTATTCTCAATTGTTTTTAAAAGTCTTTAAGATTTTAAATTCCTCAGTCCTATTTTAATCTATTTAATTCAAAAATTTTATAATTATCTTATGGCTCTAAACTTAGTATTAAATCCTTAAATTTATATTAAAACAAGTTTTCTTATATTTAAATATGTTATTAGTTGTAATTAAAATTTATTAAATGCTGTATATAAATTTTTCTACTCAAAGGAATGATCAAATTCTTACATTCCCTTTAATAGGGGAAATTTCATTTCCCCATGGATAAAACAGATATTATTCAATTTTATCGTCTTGACGTTAGTAAAGAAAGATAATAAGCTCTTGACTCCATATTCTTATCTTTATTCAGCAGATAGATATCTAAAGACTTTACTAAACTTGAATCGTCTACTGTTGGTAGTAATTGAAATCCATTCATGGAGATGATTTTATGATATATCAACTGTATTAATGTCTGATCTGTCTTCTTAAGCAGGCCAGACGCCTATAGTTGGCCATTCAATAGGGTATGTCCATAATACCCATATCTTATATATTAAATTTGAAGCTCCATAATTGTCTAAAGTCCCACCACAACAATTTAATATGACAATTCATTAGATTCCAAATTTTAAAATCATTCAATATGAGTGATACAAGCTGTGCTGGCTTTTCAATTTGTTATAAAATCTATTTTGAGAAAGTTGAACTTGTAAATACTGAAGACAGGTGTAGAAACTGTTTTATAATAGATCTTTGATAATTAATCGCCAGTCTTTCTTTTCTTGGCAACAATTGGTCAAACTTTTAGTTTCATTTAAAAAATACCATCTTTAAATTCAACTGCACATCAATTTCTATCATTTATTACATCACAGTGTATGACCTTTGGTAGCATTTGAAAGTTCTTAAATGCAAGATCCATTAGCATTAGTTGACAAATTTAATCAAGGTTTAAAGGAAGTAAAAAACTTATTTCTTTGATGAAATGTCTAAGTTTTCCAATTTAATATCATGATTTTCACTAACAAACAAGTTCCTGTTGCTTGAAGAACAGGAAGGCCCCAAGCTGGTTTTTATTAAAATGTTTAAAAATATTTAAATTAATCGATAAATACAGTTTTTGTATTTGTTGCTTTGAGAAAATTAGCTATTAGCAAGCAATAAAGCTTCATCAGCTTATTTGAGAGAACTCTATTTTAAACTTCACATAATTCTGAAACAAGAAATCTAATAAGCAGCTGCTAGTTATTAAAATATAACGCTTTTTGACTTTTCCACAGTATGAATTACATACTACTCTATTAATGATAAACTGTGTAATAATTGATGAGTGTTAAAAGTTATTATGTTAACTTTGTTAAATTTTTCACCAATTAAGACGTTTCATTTTCGTGATATATGAAGGCAGTCCATGCACATATCATGAAGTTTAACTGTCTATGATATCAAAGTTCTTTACTAAACGTACTATTCACTAGTTATTGAAGCACTATGGTATAATTCTTCCATAACTTTACAAAACTATGTCTTACATCATACTCTAAATACATATCTTTACAAATTAAGGTTGCTCCCAGCTCATTTTTCTTGGAAATACTTAACTGCATCTTATGCTAGAAAATTTTGATCATTCTTGAATTAAATATCTATAATCCAGCTAATCACTTTTTTATTCTAAAAGGATACCTGTTTTCTCGTTGTAAACTGCAACTGTATTATCTTCGACTATTCAAAACCCTTAAAACAATTTAATTAATATTATATGCAATTGCCTTGAGATTTATTTTATTAAAAATAGTTATTTAAATATTTATTTGATTAATATTTTACTTTTGCTAAATTAAGATATTTAAGCTTTTTATAATATAAATAAATACTTATAAATTAATAAGTTGTAAAATTCTTAAGTTCTATTAAATCGTGCATTACAAAAATAAAGCATTATTATAACTGATTTATAAAAATTTAAGATTTAATTCTTTCTCTGATTGAACAGCAGCTAAAGATTTATCAATATATGAAAAACTAATGCTTTCATTCACTTAAAAATGTGGCTTAAAGCTTGTGTACTAGCGTCATTGTTTATGAGTTACAAATGTAAATAATTTGTTGAGATTCAATTGCACCAGTTGCTACCAATCTCATGTTAAAAGAAAAACCATTAGCAGTAAAGCCATCAGTCGGAGTATTTAAATATCCTTGAGAATATTCAACTGGACTTTAACGTAATAATGAGAGCAGCAGCATGAAAAATCTATCGATTTATGAGTAAGCCAATACTGTTTATAGAATCTTTGAATCTATAACCGTGTACCCAAATATTATCTAATTTTATAGATTGTGTTGCTTCTAGTTTACCTTTGTTTTGAAAACTAATAGGATCTCTTTTTTCTAAACCAAGGGTTATCAGCTGCAAATTCCGTGGCAAACCCAACATCTTAAGCATCGAAGAAATTGTCCTTAAAAGCTGGATTCACTTTAGCAGATTTATGTTTTCCTATTTAGCTTTCTTGCCTTCTTGTGATCTTTTGATTTTAAAAGAGACTCACTCGTTTTCTCCGTAATCATCTTAAGTTTGCTTTGTTTCCCTCTTTCTGTTTTGTTGCATTAAGTTGAGCATTAAGGATCATTCACGCTGAAATCTGTCTTCCAAGTGATAACACTTTTATCATATTTAGAATATTTTTGTCGGTTAAACTGAATTGACACATGATTACAATCAAAACCCCAAAACTCTTTCGTAGATTGATTGAGTTTTTTAATTGATAGTAGTAGACTATTAGTGCATACTTTATTAGGGTTTTAATAGGGTTTATGTAGGGGTTTAATTTTTAAATATAAGTCGTTTAAGTTAGTATAACAAGCGAGTTTTTAAGATATCTCACACAAACGTAAGCATAGTGTCATGTGGCAGTTCTCTGAATTTTATCTTTCTAAGATGATTTTTAATTGTTTCTATTGTTTGTTAATTCTCTTAGCTTGGCTTGATAATAGTTGAGTAAGCAAGTTCTCTGAGACCTCCATTTATTTTATTTTTATTCAGATATTGTTTGATTCTCTGCTTAGAATCTCTCTCACCCCTGCAGCTAAAGTAATCGTTTCTTGGCATGTCGCTCTCTATTATTAATACTGCTTCAGCCCAGATATCCCATTAAGTATCTCCATCTCTCCAATCCTCTCTCTCTGGGAAATATCCAGGAGTGCCGTATACATTTCTTTATGCAGAGGCTTGCACTCTTTGAGCTCTGTTGAAGTCAATAATAAAAACTCTAAGAGGCTGAAAGTTTATCATGATGTTCTCTGGCTTTAAGTCTCTATGAACATAACCAAGCTTGTGAAGCTCTTCAATCCCCTCAACTATCTGCTATACTATCTAGCCAATTTATCTCTGACATCTATTGTCAGATAAGAATTCTCTGTAAGTCATTTCAAGTAAAGGAAGCCTGAAGGCTACATGATCTTTACCAAGTAAAATAGCATCAAGCTAGATGATATGCCTGCACTCATTGAACTTTGCTTTTTAAAGAGCATAATACTCATTAGCAAATTCCATTTAAACTTGTCATCAGCAAGGAAGTAATTGAATGGATATATCTTCTAAGCATATTAGTCATCAGTAATGACTCTCTTCTCTATTTTATCTTCAAGAGTGAGGTAGCTTTCTAGGCAAGAATCTAAGTCAATAATTTTTAAAATGGGAATCTTTATTGCCTCTATTTTAACCATGATATTATTGATATCAGAGACGGGAAGTTCTTGACTACTTTCTTCATTTTAAATTACTTCTAGACTTCAACTCTATGAGCTCCACTGGGTTTCTTGATCTTTGTTTAGAGGAATCTATTACCTGTAGATTCATGAATAAAGACAAAATTTTGATTGTGCATTTTTTTTAAGAGCACTTTGAGATCTCTAGTATGAGAATATGGCTTCACACAGAACTCACAGACATACTTCAAATCTTTCTTTTAATGCTTAAGATACAACCTTGGCATATCGTTATGTATATCTCTCAAGTGTCTCTTATAAGTTGACTTGTAAGGGGAAAAATTATTGCATTCTTCGCATTAATAGTCAACTTTGGCTGGTATTTATTAATGCTCTATAACTGGTTGTTTAGCCTCCTCCTCAATCTGCACAGCTTCTATGATAACCTCCTACTTAACTTATATTTAAATCTCAAAGCTAGACTGGTCAAAGTTGTCATAATGTAGGCTCCCACTGAGTACAAGCGTCTCTGGTCTCTACTTTTCTTGGTTGCTGGAATGATAACTTTTATTGACTTTACCCAAGTAATGTCGCTCTTCTCAAAAGGTTTTTATAATAATGATAAAATATACCTTGATAAACTATAATAGTTGAGTATAAAACACTGTGGTAGATTCTGAGAGATAAAAAAATTAAATACCCATAGAAGATTGTAAGTTGACATATTTTATGAGAATTTAATACGTTTTAGTAATTATAATACTCCAAATGAAGATTTGTTTCTCTAGGAGGTCCTCCTAATAAAGTTTGAACTTAATTTGGAGGACCTTCTAAAATAATTAAACATTATTAGGAGCAATTTAATGGAAAAAGTTGATAAAAATGGAAATAAATCTGTGAAACTTGGAGCAAGTTTCTCAATGCTTTTCCTCATATTTTTTCAAGGTTGACCTCCAGTAGGTCCTCCCTATTTATTAGTAAGATTATAATAAACTTAGAATGGATATCCATAATTTTAAATATCATTAACAATTCTAGAAAGAAGAAGTAAGAGGGAGTCTATGAATAAAAATCCCAAAACAACTTAGTGAGGTTTATAAGTACTTTGATTTGTAGGGTATAGTTGGTGGTCTTATTGAGGTTAGTAGAGAAATTAGGGCAATTTGCAAAATGAGAAATAGAAATTAGCGAAATTTAGGGTCTATTTATGATGAGTAATATTTAGATTTACTGCTAAAGCTTAGGTATGGTATGAGTATTAATATAGATTAAGTCAAACCAGTACTTAATTATGCAGCTATAGCAAAGCTCCTACACAAGAGTGCCTCTACTGTTAGGTATCACTGCATGTTAGAAGTTTAGCATTTTAATTATTGTACTTGAAAGCATCCTGCTAGAAAATAAAAGTTCTTACAGCACCATATTGACTACCTCTGTGAATCTAAGACTTTAAAATATTGGGCACACTTTCCTCTTGACTAGCGAGCTGTAATGTTTCATCGCAGGTTTCCTGACATACGTATCTCTCCTTAGACTATAGCCAATATTTATAGAATAAGTAGTATTACTTTCAAGATTGTCAACAGAGAGAAGAGAGTGATTGATTTTACATTGCCATTTTATAGTAATAATTTAAACTATATATATGATTAAATGAAGAGAGCTATTACTAATAACATCAAGTTTATACACGCTGATGAAGCAGTGTTAACCTTCAACACCTTTATTAATAAGTCATGGTACAAGAAATATGATAACATAGAGGTCTACGACTAGAAATTAAAGGTTGTAACTCATGCAATTTTAGCTTGTATTAGTGAAGATTTTGGTTTAGAAACTTATGTGATTCATCCTCGCTCTATTAAGTGAGAGTAGTATATAGAGTTTCTACATAAGCTGATAGATAAATACAACGATCAAGAGATCATCCTGTTTGTTGACAACCTATCAGTTCATAAGACTAAGGAGTCTAAGAAAGCTTATGAAGAGTTAAAGATAACTCCTGTTTATAACGTTTCTTATAGCCCACAGTTTAATGGAATCGAATTCTATTGGAGTTAAATTAAGACTCACATCAAGAAACTGCTGCTGTATCACCTTATGCATGACTTGCCAATCGATACAGTAGACCTTATTCAAAGTAGCTGTAAGAGAGTGAGCTTGGATAAGACAAAAATTTGTGCGAGAGAGGGAAGAATGAATGTTTATAAATAAGTTTTAGATTTAAATGAATGAATATATTCACATATTAAACTGGCCCATAAATGGGTTTGGCTTTTCTTTCTTCTCCTCTTCTTATGGCTTGCTTGGGCCCATATTTCTTCTCTTTGTGCCAGCTCCTGCATCTATGTTCATTTCATCTGGCTTTTAAACATCTTTATAAAGTCTCTTGCTCACTTCATGAATTTTTTGTGACTTTCTCTCTCTATGAACCTTAGCATGCTCTTTCATAAGATATATACCGGTGCCTGATTTTCCTACAAAGTTATATGTCAAAGCTTACTTGAAAGATAAGGATGCTTCTTAAGTTCCTCTAGCCAAGCTGAGCTAATTAGAATGCCTTGCTTCTTCTCGTCTTAAGGATAGATAGAATATCGTTTCTTATGAGCTTCTTCAATTATTTCTCTGAGATAGTCCTCTTTTATTATACCAAGAACACCAAAAAAGAAGTTCCACTCTGGTAGTTTATTAGAGAGTTGTTTCTTGGTAGGAAGATAAACTACCACTTCCTCATCTTACATGGCATCCTCATAAAAATTAGTGACTGAAATCTCAGGGTAGTTGGGAATTTCTATTAGTTTAATGTCTTTATTTTTAAAAGCTTTCTTCTCCTCACAAAGTATTGCTTTCAAGAATGAAATTTTGGTACCTTCCATCGTTGGAAGGAATAAACCAACTGTATAATATGTTATTAGTCATCAAGTTATCTTACCATGTAAAGTTAGGTATCGATAGAGATCTTCTTTACTTCTGAATCTTGATATCATTTCTTGAGCCTCGACTCTTTTCATTTGATCATTGTGTGATTCCATCTTTGTTCCTCTTCCTATTAATGAATTTCAAATTATAATTTATAGACTTTTGGATCCTATTGTTTAAAATCTTACTATTAAATATGGGCATCTTATAGGAGGTCAACCCTGCAAAGATACGTGGAGAAAGTTTGCAGAAGCTGTAACAAACTGCAGAGATGGAGCTCCATTTTAATCAATTTAGTTCCATTAAATTAGTACTTAATTTGTTTTAATTTAATTAGTACTGGTACTAAATTCGTTTAATTTTAATTGGTACCAATTTAATAGTACCAAAACTTAATTAGTACCTAGTTTTAATCTTATGAGGTTTTAATGGAAAAGTTCCAAAATGGTTCAAAACCTAATTGGTACCAGTACCAACCTGAATTTTTTCTTAGTTGGTACCAATATTAAAAATATTAATCATGAAATTTGAAAAATTATAGTTATAAACTAAGCATAAATATGATCTCTAATACTTCTAAATCAACCATTATTGTTGCAGAGCCAACTCCTGTACAGAGTTACTATAACTAGAGAGGTTATTAGAGCTTTATAATAGAAATTTAAATTTGAATTTAAACATGGCGGCTAGCTTAAATCGAAAAGCAGTTTCTCTTAGCAGTGGATAATCATAGCTAAACTTTGGCTCCTCCAAGAAATCAGAAGTAATTTATATTGAGAAGGAGGTAGAGCTAAGAGCTCTTGAGTTTTAAGCAGAGGTCTTCAAAATAGAAGTATAGAACTTAAAGGAGAGGGCAGATATAGGACTTTTAACATAAATTGAATATGTTGAGGACCTAAAAGAACAGCTCCCTATTGAAAAGATAAAAACATTTTTATGTTAAGACTGCTAGAATCTTTTCTCAACTGAACAAAGGTTGAAGAGACACCTTAAAGAGGTACACTCTGGCAAAGCCAAGATATATTTCAAGCATGAAAAGTGGATGGAAGGTACTAATGCACAACTTGTATTAAGTCTTATACTTACTCTGCAAAAGTTAAGAAGCACATGCAAAAGCATCACTTCAGTGAGTTCTTGATTTATGATTAAGAGACATAAAAACTTGTGCCAGCTAAAAGAAAATCAAATACTCTCGAGTCTTAAAGAGAGTTACAGGAGAAGCTCAAGAGACAGAAAAGATAAGAATCGATGAACTAACCTGTAGGTAATACAATTCTAGCCTGCTTCCAAGCAAAAGCTATGAGCATTCCTGCATTGAATGAAATTAATCTAAGTAGTTGTATTGAGAATTACTTGCATATAAGTGTTCCTAACAAGGCAAAGCTTATAGTGGTTGATGAGTATGCATACAAGGTGTACCCTTTCAGCTATCTCCTTAAGAACGAGCAATACTAAAATGAGTTTGCTAAGGAATTTATGTTTCTTAGAGAGGCATAGAGAAAAGATTGCAAGAACTTGCTTAAGCTAGATGGTGTTTTTTAAGCTATGGTTTTATCGCACTAAGACTTAAGAAATATGAAATGACT
>ARYC01009866.1:0-10096 GCA_000711775.1 Oxytricha trifallax | reverse complement strand
TTTATGTCTAGGTTTTGTCAAATTATAAAAGGGTTTTGGTATAATTTTAATGGGTTTTGATATATTTGACAGGGTATTGCAATTTATAATCAGTTTTTTTTTAATTTTTATTAGATTTTTATTTTTATTGATATTTTTTGTAATATTTTTATAACTTTTTTATATTAATCTTATTTTTATTACAATAAATAAATGTTTAATTTAATTATGTTCTTTAAAAGACAAATATTTTAAATATATAATGTTAATATTTCATAATGAGGGTTTTGTCATATCCTCAAAGGGTTTTGGTATAATTTTAATGGGTTTTGATTTATTTGACAGGGTTTTGCTTTTTATAAATAGGTTTTTGAGATTTTTATTAGATTTTTATTTAAATTTATATTTTTTGTAATATTATTATAACTTTTTTTATTAAAATTAATTTTATTACAATAAATATTAGCAAATTTATTTATGTTCTTTATGAAAACTATTATGTTAAATATATAATGTTAATATTTCATAATAAGGATTTTCTCATTTTATGTCTAGGTTTTGTCAAATTCTAAAAGGGTTTTGGTATAATTTTAATGGGTTTTGATTTATTTAACAGGGTATTGCTATATATAATCAGTTTTTTTTAATTTTTATTAGATTTTTATTTTTATTGATATTTTTTGTAATATTTTTATAACTTTTTATATTAATATTATTTTTATTACAATAAATAAATGTTAAATTTAATTATGTTCTTTATTTGACAAATATTTTAAATATATAATGTTAATATTTCATAATGAGGGTTTTGTCATTATCCTCAAGGTTTGTATAATTTTAATGGGTTTTGATTTATTTGACAGGGTTTTGCTTTTTATAAATAGGTTTTTGAGATTTTTATTAGATTTTTATTTTAATTAGTATTTTTTGTAATATTTTTATAACTTTTTTATTTAAATTAAATTTATTACAAAAAATATTAGCAAATTTATTTATGTTCTTTATTAAAACTATTATGTTAAATATATAATGTAATTATTTTATAATGAGAGTTTGTCATTTTATGTCTAGGTTTTGTCATATTCTCAAAGGGTTTTGGAATAATTTTAATGGGTTTTGATTTATTTGACAGGGTTTTGCTATTTATAAATAGGTTTTTGAGATTTTTATTAGATTTTTATTTTAATTAATATTTTTTGTAATATTTTTATAAATTTTTTATTAAAATTAATTTTATTACAATAAATATTAGCAAATTTATTTATGTTCTTTATGAAAACTATTATGTTAAATATATAATGTTTATATTTCATAATGAGGATTTTCTCATTTTATGTCTAGGTTTTGTCAAATTATAAAAGGGTTTTGTCAAATTATAAATGGGTTTTGGTATAATTTTAATGGGTTTTGATTTAAAATCAGGTTTTTGAGATTTTTATTATATTTTTATTTTTATTGATACTTTTTTAATATTTTTATAGCATTTATTTTAACATTATTATTATTACAATAAATAAAAGTTTAATTTAATTATGTTCTTTATTAAAACTATTATGTTAAATATATAATGTTAATATTTTATAATGAGGATTTTCTCATTTTATGTCTAGGTTTTGTCATATTCTAAAAGGGTTTTGGTAAAATTTTAATTGGATTTGATTTATTTTACAGGGCTTTGCTATTTATAATCAGTTTATTGAGATTTTTATGATTTTTTATTTATATTTATTTCTATTCAATGAATTTTTTATAATATTTTTATACTTATTATATTATTTTATATCCATTTCAATATTTTTTGGTATGGATAATTTTTTTCTGATGATCTATTTATTTTTTTGGGAGTGGGGGGAAGTTTCCTCCTCCCCTCGGAGTTTCCTTCCCTCAACATTAAATTTTATATTGTTTGGCAATAAAAATATAAGAAAAAATTATATTTCAATTTCAATTACCATAACTATTATTAAAAAACTTTTATTAGTATATAATTTTGAAGTTTCATAATTATTCGTCATCAAATTATATATTATAAACAAGGCATAAATAATTGTTTTTTTTAATAATTATTGTGATTTTCATTAAAATGTAAATTCTTTATCAAAGTAGAAATGATTTGAAGCTAAATTTAAAATAAATATATCATTATTGATGATATAGATTCTTTAATATTATAAAATTACATATTTTATGTATGGGGCAGGAAATTACCTTTTTGGCGGCGGGAAACTTCCTCCCTTGAGTGCATATAAAATTTTGGTGCAGGAAACTTCCCCCCCCCCAATTTATTAAAATATATATTATAATAATTAATGTTTTGTAAAATTTTTAGTAAGTTTTAGCATTATTTTTTTGCAAGCTCTTTCATTAGCAATATACTAGTACCTGGTTCCCAAAAAAACGATGAATTATTATATTATTTAAATAATAATTAATCTATCTATATACTTTTTAGCCAACTCTCGCTTAGTTGAATGTCTAGATTCTTCTTATTACTGGGAGAAATAGAATATTATTTTTTGTTTGCTTCTTCAATAATTTTATTGAGATAATTTTCTTTAGAAGCACCAAGAACAAATTAAAGAAACTCTTCTTTGGATTCTTGCTTGACTGTAGTTTCTTCGAAGGTTGGTAATTAACTAACTCTCCGTCTTTAATAGAAGCCTCGAAGAGAAAAGTGACATTTCTTCCCGTTTAGTTTCGAATCTCTATCAGCATAATCTCATTCAAAATCCCATAACCCCATAGTTAGGTTTATTAGTGCTTTCATTTGTAGGGGTAGGGTATAGTTGGGGTCTTATTGGGGTTAGTAGAAAAATTATACCAATTTGCAAAATGAGAAATAGAAATTAGCGAAATTTAGGGTCTATTTATGATGAGAAATATTTAGATTTACTGCTTAAGCTTAGGTATGGTACAAGTATTTATATAGACTATGTCAAACCAGTACAAAATTATACACCTTTAGCAAAGCTCTTACAAAATAGTGCCTCAACTGTTATGTATCATTGCATTCTAGCTGTTTAGCATTTTAATTCTGGTTCATGAAAGCATCCTGCAAAAAAATAAAACTTTCTCTCAGGCTCATATTGACAACCTCTGCGACTCGAAGATTATGAAGTTTTGGGCACACTTTCCATTAGACTAGCGAGCTGTAATGTATCATCGCAAGTTTCCTGAAATGCATATCTCTCCATAAACTATAGTAATTATTTATAGAAGAAATGGTATTACTTTCAAGATTGTCAACAGAGTGAATAGATGATTGACCTTTACATTATCATTTAATAGTAATAATTTAAACTAAAATCTGATAAATGCAAAGAGCTATTACTAATAACATCAAGTTCAAACACGCTTATTAGGCTGTATTTACCTTAAACACCTTTATTTATAAGTCATGGTACAAGAAGTATGATAACATAGAAGTTTATTACTAAAAGTGAAGGTTGTGACCCATGAAATTTTAGCTGGTATTAGCTAAGATTAGGCTTAGAAAGTTATGTCATTTATCAACATCAAAACCTCCAAAAACTTTTTGGAGTGTTCAAACTTTAAACATCAAGTCTTAGCGATTGTGAATTATCAATAAAAATTTAAAGAATAAATATAAATTTAGAAGAAATATAGTTTGAAGGCCATTCGTGGCAGATGCTATTATCTCTGACCTGTTTTTAATTAATTTTTTTAATAATCTTTTTTTTAATCACATTTTTTTATCTCTACTTTCCTTAATTCATGAATCTCAAAAAATCATTTTCATTATCAAAGTTCTATAAGGATTTATCACTAATCTTTTTTGCTTTTTTTGGGTGCCTTTTTTTGATTCCTTAGTTGAATTTTTTAGGGAACAAATTTTTTTAAAAAAAAAAAAACATTGTTCTGAATCCTCCTAGAATATACCTAAATCTATCAAGAATTATTAAAAGTTAAGTAGGAATGTTTTTTATAAAAATTGTTGAAAAAATACAAGAAAATTATCAGAAAAAATTATCGACGTACATACTTTAAAATAATTGTCCCTCGAGATTATCATCAAAATAATTGTCTAATATAGAAAAAAATTAGTTATTAAATTAAAATATAAAAAATAAAATAAATAGAGACTTACTCTCAAGATCCCTCAAACTGAAGATCAGCCTTCAAGAATGAAACATTTCTTGGATGAAGAAATTTTTATGATACATCCTCGTTCTATTAAGCGAGATTATTATATAGTATTCTTACAAAAGTTAAGATATAAATATAACGATTAAGAGATCATCCTGTTTATTGATAACCTCTCAGTTCATAAGATTAATGAGTCTAAGAAATCTATTGAAGTGTTAAACACAACTCCTGTATATAACGTTCCCTATAGCCACAGTTTAATGGAGTCGAATTCCTTTGGAGTTAATTTAAGATCACTACTAGAAACTACTGCTGTATCACTTTATGCTTGACTTACCTATAGATACAGTAGACTTGATTCAGAGTAGCTGCAAAAGAGTGAGCATAGATAAAACAATAGTTTGTGCGAGTGAGGGAAGAATGAATTTTTATAAATAAGTTTTAGATTTAAATGAATGAACAAGTTCACATAAACCTCTTTACATCAATGCTCGTTTAAGATTCCAACTTTAAGTCAAATTTACTAAATTAACCATGAAAAATCAACTTAGTACAATTGCATTAGACCAATTCATCTTATGATTTTTCGTTCCATTATATTATCTACTGAATTTTCATTGTGAACAACATTAGATTATGTTGATAGATGCTTTTGTTGAAAAAAGTATATATTATCAAATTATTTTGAATGTTTGTAAACTTCTTCATAGCCCTGTTTGATTTTCATTAAGTTTATCTTATATTTAATTCTTACTGTAATTATAATTCTGTAGTCAATTATATTTCTATTCTAAGTTAAATTAAATTTATAACAACTCTAACAAAGTCTAACAAATTCTAACATTTTAAATTCTTAAAATAACAACATTATAATCAGCAATATTAATCATTTTAAATTAATAATAAATTAAACTCGGGTACTGACGTCCACAGCGCCCTGATGACGCCGAGAGCGCCCGGATGACGTCCACAGCGTCTGGTGACGTCCGGAGCGCCTATTTGACGCCCAGAGCGCACGGATGACGCCCAGAGCCAGCCAGCTGACACCCACAGCGTCCAAGATTTTTTCCTTACAATAATTATTTTTAAAACTACTTAACCTCACTTTTTTATAATTTATAGATTGACTATTGTGTAATCTCAGCACTACAAAAATAAAGTTTATATAAATTTTTTTCATTATTTCTTTTATTTTAATTTATCTATTGCAACATAATTAATGTATTTTACTAAAGTATATCTTGATCAATAGTCATGAGCAATTCTATTATGAATTTCCTGGAAAATTATCATCTAATATTTTTATTCAATTAAAATTTTAGAAAATTTTTTTCTAATAATTTTTTTGAAAAATCATTTATACTCAAAACCTTTTACTATTTAATGATCCTTCCTTATCAATGATATGAAAGTATAATAAACTTAGAGTTTATATCTAATTGATTCCATATTGCAAAAACTTAAGGATTATTAAACCAGATAAGTATTTAATCATATTTAAATAAGTTTTTTCATTTAAAAAATAAATGATGAAATCATATAACTAAAACTCTCTTTCCAATTAAATTAATTAGTAAAACTTAAAAATTTTAAAGGATTTTTATTATTCAATCATTTTAAAGTACGGTTAGAACTAAGATTAACATGAAAAACTTTATAATTAAAAACAAGTTAAATTTGATAAAATCAAAATTTAGAGCTAATTTTAAACTGGAAGCATAAATATTGTAGAGATTCAATTCCTTCGTGTAATTTTGATCTTGCTTTACTATTATTTGCTCTAATTAGGTATATTTTATATTTATTGGAACCTGATGATTGTAAAGCATTTATTAAATATTGGAATGTAAGAATAATGCTAGATGACTGTATTTTTTTAAAAAAACTGATAATAAGTAAATTATTAATTTAAAAACTAATACGTATGTGTGGTAGAGTTAAAAATTTTCGAACTATAAATATTATAAATCTGTTAATTTATACTAATATAATTAGTCATTAATTTGTAATCTAGAAAAAAAATTCCTAAGTTTGTAAAAATAAAAACTCTAAAAATGTAAATAATTTAATGAAAGTAAGTAATTTTAAAAAAATGTCAAAATCGATAGATTACAAGATTACACATTTAAAAAAAATATCATGAATGTTATAATATTATAATAATGTTTGCTCTAAAGCATTTGATTTTTAAATTATTGTATTAATTAAGACTTTTATTTAATTTACTATTTTTAGTAAAAAATATAAAATTGTGATCAGACAGACGCAAATTCTAAACATAAAGTTAGAGACATGATATTTTTTAGTCTATTAATTAGAGTGAGATTAAAAATTTTAGCTATAAAAAAAATTTAAAAAAAAATAATACGTGTAATTATGATTAATTAAGTAAATACAATAATAACATTATTGAAATTAAAAAGTTTTTTACATATTTAATTGTATAAATTTTAGACTCTTGGGGTTTATGAAAGAAGAAATCTAATAAAGTATCAGTAATTTATTCAGAATATTAATATTTAATAATATTAACAAAATCAAGATGCAGATAAAGAATGAAAAATAATGATAACAAATTTATATATATATTGTAGTATTTTGTAGTGTTGAGATTGCACATTAGTCAATCTATAAATGACTAGAGAGTGAGGTTAAGTAGTTTTAAAATAATTATTATAAGCAAAAAATTTAGGAGCTCTGGACGTCACCTAGACGCTTTGGGCGTCACCCGGGCGCTCAAGACGTCACTGACGTCACTAGACGCTGTGGGCGTCAGCTGGGCGCTCTCGGCGGCATCAGGGCGCTGTGGACGTCAATACCCTTAAACTCCAACAAACTCTTACATTATCTAACATTTTGTTTAAAAATTCAACTTTATTTTAACTTATGTTAATTTACTATATAAATTTACTATTGAACTAATAAAATTTTATTTTAACAATTTCTAAGATATATAAAGAGAAAGCAGACCTTTCTCACTTGCTTGCTAACTAAATCTATAAATTAAATTGTTTATATATCTAATAAAATCCTTGCATTATAAAAATATTTTTAAACAGGATTTTATCGCCAGAGGATGGTGATTTTTTCCCGCTTAATTAAAATACAAGTCTTAATCAAAGTTAGTTAATCAACCCAAAAAGACATTCTAAGAGATGAATGTAGTCTATATTTAAATTATGAAAATAAAATTACGAAGTTATTATAGAGCCATTTTAATCTGTAAATTTATTATCAATTTAATCATTCAAAAAATAGAGCAAATAGATAAAAATTGCTGATTTAAAATTGGCGGGGGCAACACCTGAACCAGTAACTTTTTTTCATATTTCTACCCTTCTTAAATCCCTGTAAATACATGACTAAGGTCAATTAAGGGCCAATAAATCTTAGATAATTACTAAAATCTACCCTAAAATAGTCCCTCGGGTCGAAAAGATCAAGTTTATATATAAATTAATCATGTAAATATTCAGTTTTTTTAAAGATTCTTTTCAAAATATTTTTTAATTTTTTCTTGATTTTTGATTAATCTAAGTAGAATACAATTCAATTCTATCCTTTTGAGGTATGCATAAAAAGATAAGGTGGTATACCATATCCATAGTAAAATATACCATCCACCTATACCACATATTTTACTATGGATATGGTATACCACCTTATCTTTTTATGCATACCTCAAAAGGATAGAATTGAATTGTATTCTACTTAGATTAATCAAAAATCAAGAAAAAATTAAAAAATATTTTGAAAAGAATCTTTAAAAAAACTGAATATTTACATGATTAATTTATATATAAACTTGATCTTTTCGACCCGAGGGACTATTTTAGGGTAGATTTTAGTAATTATCTAAGATTTATTGGCCCTTAATTGACCTTAGTCATGTATTTACAGGGATTTAAGAAGGGTAGAAATATGAAAAAAAGTTACTGGTTCAGGTGTTGCCCCCCCCAAAATTTCTTACTTTAAATTATAAATCTAGAAAATTTACTTCATCATACTGAGTGATTTCATTTATATCTAGAATTAATTTTATTAAGTATTTTAATTTGATTTAAATTAATTTGCTTTAGTTTTAAAGCTAATTTTTTAATTATTAAGAGTTATTAGATGATAATAAAGGAATTAAATTATAAATTAAGATTATTATGTGTTTTTATTTAATTAATAAAATGAGGCTTTTAAGTTATAACTATCAATTAAAGAAATTAATAAGTAAATATTTCAAAATTATAAGTTTAAGTAACTTTCAAAGTTATATTTTCAGATAAATTGAGAATCTTTTTTTCTTTATAAGTAATTCAAAAATAAATGATTTTAAAATACCTAATGAGGTTTTGTAAAATGGAATATTAATAAATCTAATCTAAGAATAAATTATTTTTCTTATAAACTTATTAATTTTTCTACATGTTAGAAATTATTCACATACTTAATTAGTCTAAGTTTAAAAATACTAAATATAATTTTTGAAATTAAATTGATTAAAAATTTTTAAGGAGATATTATATCAAAGATAACTATTTATAAAATTTATTCTTCAATAGATAGTTTAATTTCTAGAACAATAGTATAGATTAAAAAAGGAAATATATTGGTAAAAATAAAATTTGTTAAAGTTTGTAACAGTTTTTGAGAAAATAATTTATTATGACTAATCAATATTAATAGTATGGTTTTAACGATGGGAAATATCTTAACTCTAATTTTGAAAGAATATGTATCTTGACATTGTTATATTACCATAAGGACCATGGGAATTATTATTTAAATTTATTTAATTTTATAAAAAAAAATTATTTCTAATAGATATATAGAGAAGCAATATTAATATTAAACAGATTTACAATATTTTTGTTTATTCATTATAATTATTGATATTTTGAATTCATTGTTATAATTAATGAGCTTTTACTGTCTATTAAGCATAATATAAATTTATGTTTTGATTATTTATTTAAATTCTCGATTTTCTAACCATTGTAACACTATGGGGTTTTGGGGTTTATTAAATTACCCAGAAAGGGATTTGGCTTCTCTTTTTTCCAATTGTTATGACTTGCTTGGGCTCATATTTCTTCTCTTAGAAACCAGTTCCTGCATCTATGTTCATTCAAAACCCCAAACCCCTTAATGTGGTTTATAAGTGCTTTGATTTGTAGGGAATTTGTTAGTGGTTGGGGTCATTAATAGTTTTTTATGTGAAATTTATTGTAAATGAATTTAATTTAATCACTCAAAATGCACTTTTGGATCATGTGGGAGAGGTCTGAAGTTTATCTTACTTAACCACAACTCTATCTGATCTATTGATATGTCTGATCTTGAGTTTGGTTCAATTATTATTGACTCTGCCATTTATTTTTTTGATTGTGAGACTCTGGTTTTCTATATGAACTAACTTATTCTTTGTTTAGCATCCTTCTCACATCTTGTAGATTAGAATTCATTACGAGGCATATCGCACTCTATTATAATTGCTGCTAAAGCCTACACATCCCACTTAAAGTCTCCATCTCTCCAGTCTTCTCGTTCTGGGTAGTAACCTTGCGTTCCCATTACAGTTCCAAGCCTTCATACTTCCACTCTTTAGGCTCTGTTGAAATCGATTATTGCTATTCTTACAGGAGAAAAGTTTATCATAATATTTTATGGCTTCAAATCTCTATGAATAAAGCCTAACTTATGTAGCTCTTTTATACCTTGTAATGTTTAAGTTGCTATCAAAGCAAGCTACATATGATTCCTTTAATCAGCAATGAAATCTCTGAGGGTCATTTCATATGGCGACAGTCTAAAAGCAACATGATCCTTGCCAAGGAGAATATAATCTAGCTTGATTATGTAACTACACTCTTTAAACTTTGCTTGAGTGAGTACTTGATACTTATTTGTAAACTCTATCTAACATTTATCATCACTTAAGAGATAGTTGAAGGGATACACCTTGTATTCATATTGATGATCATTGATACTTTCTTATCAAAGGAGTCTTCTAATATAA
>ARYC01009865.1:0-17780 GCA_000711775.1 Oxytricha trifallax | reverse complement strand
TTTATCATTATAATCAAGGTTATTTGTCGTTAGCAAGAATAGAAAGTCTTAGAGATGTTTTTAGAGGTCCTCGACAGGTCGAAGTGATTTTATACTATACCAAGTTTAAGCTGAATGTTAGATTAATGACCATGGTTTCATGAGATTGAATTTCCTTTGTACAAATTACACATAAGTTTATCATTATAATCAAGGTTATTTGTCGTTATAAAGAATAGAAAGTCTTAGAGTGGTTTTTAGAGGTCCTCGGCAGGTCGAAGTGATTTTATACTAAACCTGTCTAAGTTTAATGTACAATTTAGTCTTTATCAAAATACGTAAATCGTATGTTACTAAGGAATTATAAGCGAGAAATTCTCTTCCTATCTTAATATTTATACTGCATGTCCTTATAGTTGATGACATTCATTTTAAATTATATTATATTAGTTTCTATAAGGCTTCTGATTAGATCATTTTCATCATTTTTTTTATTTTTGCTTTTGAGGCAACGTTAAAATATATGATCCCCTGTTATAATAATTTATTTTTACTTTAATTTTTTTTCTCTATATTTTCAATTGTTTTTAAAATCATCATTATTTCTTGATTATTTGAACAATGAAGCCTGAATTGCTATATAGGATTAATTTATCTGATTTCATTTATGATAGACTACTTACTTTTTATGTATTCAGTCTGGTCTTGAGAATGATTTATATATTAATTTTAATTATCTGGATAATTTTATGATCAACTTACCTAATTGTTTACCGCTGTTTACTTTCAGTATATCATATTAATGATAAATATTTAAAAATAATTTATTAAATTTATATTATTATATTTTACTTAAATAACTAGATATGATCATTTTGTTGAAAAATATACGATTTTTGTAATAAAGCAATTTTTGTTTTTCTCTGTTATTAAATTTAAAAATATTACTTTAAATATAGCATTTAAAAAATTAAATACTAAACTGTGAATATCAAGATTGATATTTATCTTTAAAGACTTTGTAAAGTTTATTTTTATGCCTTTTTTATAAAAATATTTTTTTTAAACAATAAAATTCTAATATTTCGATTATTCTTTAGTTTTATAATTATTTAAAGATTAAAATAAATATTAAAGTAATTGGGGCAATAATTTATATAAATAGATCTTAAATTTTAAGATTTAAGATGGAGAAATTGATTATTAGATTAGTTTAATTCTAATTTTTATAATTAACTAATAAAATTGCAACTTAGTTTTCGACCCTTATTAAATAGTTTATCATTAATAATATACATTTTCGTCGCTTTAATTTATTGTTAAAACATAAAACATTCAAATAGTTATTTGTATAATTTATTTATTCTGGTTTTTTTTATATAATATATGTATATTTTATTTAAATATGCTAATTGCCTTAGCTTTATTAGTTTATTGTAACCTGTTTTTAGTGATACTTAATTCCCTTTCTTGTAGGTTTTCTTACCTATAATTTCCTTTAATCTACTTTCTTATTTTGTCTTAATGAAACTTTTTATTGTGTTTTATAAGTTTTACTAATTTAATTTCATTCCTATATCCAATAAATCTTTACTTTAAAATTTTATTTCATAAGTTTTTTTATTGTATTTCTCTATCCATATATTCAACAACATTTTATTAGTACTTTTTATTAAAGTTTTACTTAAATTAGTTTGTAATTTGTGTGTCTTAGTTTGCATATTTTCTAGCTGATTGCTTAAACATATGAAAATATTCGGTTTAATTGATTTCCCTTTTTACGAATAATAACTTTCTCAAGAATTAGCTCTTTCAATAATCTACACTTATTCGTTTTCTTCTCCAGTTCTTTCATACTTAAGTTTAAATCTATGCTCATGATTGTTATCCAAGTATTTTATATATTAATTTAAATGACCTTATCATAAGCATTAGCAATTCTATAACACTAAAGGTTCATCATATCAATAGGAGGGATGCAAATAGAAGTTTATGTCTAGCTGGAATTCTCTAACGTCTATAGTTGTTTACTTTATGATTTCACACATTTAGGTATTTATCATCTTTATATATAATTTTTATTCTTGTTTTATACTAATACTCACCTATTTATCACTAATTATGTTTATGCTATGGTATTAATGCCTTTGTTGATACTAATAAACCTTTTAAGCCTGATTCCCACAAAATCTATGTATCCTTATTTTCTCACTCACTCTATCTACCTCATCAGCAGGTTTTGCTCTAGCTTCAAGGTTAATTCTCTAGCATTCTACAGGTAAATGTTCACTTCATTTAAATTCCAGTCATATTTTATGTATTAATTATCTTAATTATTTAATGTATTTTAATTATTTATTGATATTTGTTTTATTTAATATTTTCTTTTAGTTTATAACTTCTTCCAAAAATTTGCTTTGTTTTCTTTCTGTGAACTTCACATTATTGTTACTTATCTTTCAATTTCTCACTGGTTAGTGAAATTCGAGTTCTTACTGTATTCTATCTTTAAATTATAATCGTTTAAGCTTTTTATAATGTTATTTTGGAGCCAAACATTCTTATAATGAAAATAATAATCATTTAATTTAGCTTTAATATATTTACAAATAATTATTGAGAATTATATTCTATCTTTCACTTCAGTTTTGTATTTTCAATTTTATCACTTGTTTTCTTTTGATTATTTGGCTACCTTTCTAGTTCCATTTCTTTCAGTTATCTATAAATGTGATTAAATTTCTTAATAAAATATAATATTAATACATTTGAAAAAACATTATTGATAATTATTCTCATAAAATTATTACTAAAATAAATATACTTTGTTTTTTTTAAAATTACTAATAAATTTGAACTATTTATAAATATTTAATGGATTAAACTTTCTATTAATAGATAAATTCATAATAAAATTAGTAAAATTTAATATAAAGTAAATACATTTAGAGTCTATATTTATTTAGTATAAGTTTTGAGATTAGCTTAACTATGAAATAATAATAATTATAATAATAATAATTAATCCTCATCCGGGGGGCCCCCGGATGAATATATTTGTTAAATATATGTAAGGGACAAGCCCTTTTAGTTGCATTAAGTTCATACTTAGTTCAAACTGTAGAGAATCGGCTTATGCTCATTAACTCTAATAATGTAGTGAGTTTCAAGTATTTTCCTGACGAAACTTGTTAGTTCACTACGGTCTCCTATGAATAACCCTTATTCTATTATCTCAGTCACTGTATGAAACACTCGTTGGCTTGAGTGTTTTTTGTTAAATCCATGGAACATTTCTTGAATCATGACCTTGGTGATAGCTGTTGTGAGCTATAAACCTCTTCGGTCAAAGATTGAGTCCTGTTCCATTTCGGTCTTGCACTTGTGGTCGAGAGAGCTTTGTGATAATTATTATTATTATCATTTGTTTATTTAATATTAAGGTTAGGTCTCTATTGAATAGTTGGATCCACTTATTCTCTTAAATTAATAACAATATTGTTATTGATTTTGCTAGGGTTATTATTACTACTTTCGTGGTTAATGAATTTCCTTCAAGAACTATAGAATAGATTAATACCACTCAATTCGTTTCTATAGTTCTAGGAGCACCTCTACTACTAATATAGTCTGAATGTAGAGGGCTATTGGTTTCTTCTTAGTTTGTGAACTCTTAGTTGTTTGAAGTGTTCCCTCCTTGGGTTATATTAGTAACCTTGGGAAAACTTCTCGAGGAATCACTGACTTTGATCCAAATAGGGATGACAAAAATTATTATAAGAATTTGTGTTTCTTATATTTAATAACCTTTCGTCGGTGGCCTGGTTCAAAGTCATATTTGATCATGACGCATGCACTTTGGTCTACTATGTAGTCCAATTTGGTATATAAACCTTTTGGCAATAAATGATAGCTTTCTAGTTTTCGGTCGTAAGCTTTCATTGCGGGCCCTTCTTTCAGGTAAGATCCCCATGGAAAATATTAGTATTCTCTTTTTCTGGGTGCATAGTACTTGCCCAGTTTAATACTTCTTCGCGAGAGGATTGGTTCAATTTTTATTGATGACATTGAGTTTGTAAAAAAGGTTTATCCCTCATAGATAGTAGTGAAGGGAGAGGTTGAAACTTTTTTACTTTGGGAAATGGTAGTTGGTTGGGTTTTATAACCTTTTCTTGTTCATTTTCATCTATCTAATCGTTTATTAGCTGTGGCGAGATTTTCTTTATAGATTAGGGTAGGTGTCCAATGATACTATCGAAGTTGTCTAGATACCTATCATCATCTTAGTTCATGTCCGAAATCTGATCAGTTTCTGGTTTGATTAGGGGGTATTTAGTACTAACTTCGGAAGAACTCGGGATAAAGCGGAGATTGCGTTTTTGACGAAGCCTTTTTCTTAATCTAATGATAAGACTCTTTTATCCCTTAGTCTTTCATTTGTATTAAGAAATTCATTTGTGTCTTCATTAGAGAACTATGGTTTTTTATACCTAAGAACTAGTTACTGGCTAACCTTCTTTAGGTTGACATGCCGGGTAGGTTCTTTTTCTTACAGTTCTAATTTAATAATCTAATTATGAATTAGTTTAAAGAAAAATTAATAATAATTTTATTATCAGCGGCAATTATTACTAAAAAATTACAACATATAATTTAAAGTACATAATTAGAATTCAATAATTCTTATATAAAGACTATTTAAAAAGTTCACTTAACTAAAACTATTGTAGTTTTAGAAATAATTATTACACTAGAATTCAGTGAAATATTTTATACTTTTCCATCTCAGTATTGATCAACAAAGAAGAAGGAGAGTGATTCTCCTCAATAAAAGATGTGAAAAAAGTATCAAAGACTGCAACTTTAATATAAAGAAATTAGGCCAGATAGATTTGGTGGGAAACTATTACCCAAATAAAATATAATTTCCAAATCAGTAATTCAAATTATAACTAAGTGGATAAACACAGCGGTCATACTTAACTTCCTCAACAGATGAGATTAATCCTGCTTAGCAAGAAATGAGGAGAGTAATATCCAACACTTAATCAATAGTAAATAACTTTAATTTAGAGAAAATAGTGGAGAACCTAATTCAAGAATCAGGGTCAAACTCTTTGCTACAGGAAACTATTAAAACGGTTTTAATGAGAATAAAAGTACCATATACACATAATGAGAGTGCTTGAACATATAAAAACATCAAGGAATAGGAGTTGAAAGAGAAAAGCATATATCTTCATAGATTATCAAATAACATATAGTTTGGAAATACAAATTGATGGAGATTTTAAGAGAAAGAATGAGTTAATGAAGTAATTCAACTGCTGTTCAACTTATTGAGAAACTATACTTAGGGAATTTAATGAAATTTGAAAGAGAAATTATTAAACAGAATAAGGAGTAACTTAGGGAAACAGACTATTAACTTTATATTTATTATTTATCTATGTGAAGCGATATATTCCTAACCAAAACAACTTTCACTTATCAAATAAGGCGGACTAATATCATTTGCTGATTGCATGATTGTTAATAAAAGTGATTAAGAGTAATTCAAAAAAGTGATAGAGGGTTCAAGGAAATATAAAATAACATAATCTCAAGTTAACACAAAAAAAGTAAACCTAAGCGATTTAAAATCTTAAAATATATTTTAAGTTGAAATATTTCAGAATGTTCAAAAATTTAGCTACTTTGGACCTAAAATTAGCCTAAACACTAGTTTTTAAAAATGCGTGGAAAGAAATAAACAGAAGCCAGAATTCTATAAGAAACTTATCATATTCAACATTACAATATGCGACACAATAATGATTTTTTAAAAAAATAATAACTATGATGATTTATAAATACACCCCACTAGTAGCTACTCAACAGTTATAAGGTAGATAAAGAAAACATGGAGATATAACTTAAGAGAATAGCATAAAAACATTGAGAGATACCTATCAAAATAACAGAAATGTGACCCAACTCAAAGTTACCATCATAATCGACAAAACAAGAGTCGGTTCAGAAGAATATGAAGAAGATAAAAGCAGATCTGAAAGAAATTTTGAACCCAAAAATAAAAGCTCCAGAAATAGTAATATAGAATGGAAAGTAATTGCATAACAGTAAGATATTTTTATATCCAAAATAATATGTAAAAATGATGGCAGTGAATCAAGGCATGACACTTATAAATTACCGATGTGTCACTACTGTAATATCCATAAATTAATAAAGGATGTATATCACCTCAAGATCAACAATATTATTAATAATGCAGGTGGCTCTAAGAAATTCTCTAATATAATTAGGAAAAATAGATAATAAACTTAAAAAAGAATACACAGATAGAGAAAATGAGTAATGTGATTTGACTGGATAAGAAAGTAAAAATGCTAGCAGAGTGTGTATACTAACAACCAGAAAATAAATTATTTAGCGTAGCTTATGTTAAAAAGAAGGAAATAGAATTAACAAAACTAAACTATAAGATATCCAATAAAACTGAATATCCCAATCAAAGAATGCACATTGAAGATAAAGCAGGTTTCAATAATATATCAAGTTTGTATTCCATTATAGATTACTTTTTTATGATTCACTAAATAACTAACTAACAAACTATTTTTTAATACTTATGTAAAACTAATTTTTCAATAATTTTTCAATGTTAAAGGGAAGATTTCTATTAAAAATTATTCTTTTGATTAAAGACTATTCTTAAAATGCTGCTAGTAAGAATAAGTGGGAAGATATAAAGAAAAAGTCATTTTTAATTTCTATATATATATTAAAAATACTTTATAAAGTTTCAATATGTTTTAAATAGTAAAGTGTGTTATTAAATTTAATAGGTAAAACTAAAATTCGTGTAAATACAAGGCGAAATATAATCACTCAGATACATAATTCTTAAGGATCCTTTGTTCAAACTCTCCTAATTTCTATAAAAGCTTCTTCTTTGTTTAATTTCTACTCATTACTCTTTCCTTCTTACTAGTTGCTCTTAGACTCTTTGGTAATTCAACCTTAGATTGACTCCTCTTCAGCTACTACTTCACATGTCTCGATTCTTCTGATCACTAGCTTTGAATTAGTTTTGGTTTGATGAGAATTTAGTTTCTTCTTTTTCTTGTTCTCTAGTTCGATGAATTTATTCGTCCAAGTATTCTATTGCTTATACCATTTCCTCGTTTACCTAACTAAAATGATCTTCCTGGTCATTGTTAAGACATTCTATTTCAAAACTTTTCCTATTCTCAATAGTCATCTCATAGATCCAAATTTGAATATATATTTGTTTGTTGGAGTACGATTTTTTTAAAACCATAATTATTCATTCTTGCCTCAGTGATCTTATCTGCCTCATCATTTTACATCGAAATGCAAAGTCACTTTTAACGATAGTTATTTAACTATCTCATTGATCTGCTCTGATACTTTTTGAATTATTACCAGGCTTTTAATCTGTATTTTATGTCATAGATTTCTATTAATCTTTGTTGTTTCGTGATTCTAAGAATGACTTAATTCCTGTAATTATTCACATTACTTTGCAATATATTGGTATTATTACACTTTCAATTTCATAGATATCCTTCCAGAATCTACCGTTGTCTATTTTAAAGTTTGCTTTTAGTATTGCATTTCTTCATCTATTGGTAAATTTAAATATTTAGCTTATTATAAGAAATAATAAAGTAACTTACTTTGATTACTAATTATATAAATTATAACTATATAGAAATTTATTTGCGTTTGTTATTTTACATAATGAACTCAAGAAATATTACCGAACTTTTCTCGATTGGCTTACATTTTTTATTTAAATAAAAGAATAAATTTTTATTGTTAAGTTGATTGTTAAAATTAATCAAAAAATAAATAAAGCTTTTTAAATAATATATTCTTAAACTATTATGAAAAATATGCGGTAATTTAATGTCAATATTTATTTCAATTAACATTTTATAATTAATTTTCAGGAATTAAGCAACAATATTTAATTAATATATAATTTATTATATTAAATTATGCCAAAACTATATTCTAACTCATGCTATTATTGTCCAATAACAACCCCTAAACGCCTAATTATAGTGACAACGTTTCTGGCAATAATTATAATACTTTAAAACCTTTGAGATGTTAAATGGATCGTTCTTGTGATTCTTATTCAGTTTCTGCTGCATTGGAAATTAAATAAGCATTTTTTATCCATTCTATTAAGACTTATTGTTGCTGGGGATACCAAATGATAGAAAGAGCAGAAAAGATACGATGATTTGTACCTGCTGTTGCCTAAGCATAACTCAGCTTCAAAAGAATTAGTTTATGCGTTCATTATACTAGGAAGGAGTTAGTCATCTTAAAGCTCTAAGTTGCCTAAAATGATGGAAATGGCATTGATAGATTGCCCTGAAAATTTTGATACTTGAAATAGAAAACTCAGGAATCTATAAAAGATATAAAATAAAGATTCTTAGTACCAGGCAAAGACTCATCGCGCTCAAATGAAATCACTGTGCCAATTATTTAAAAACTTAGAGTAAGTCTTGCTAAGATTAGAAAAAATCAGCAACATTTTAAAGGAATATGAGCTTGCAATTGAGAATCACATCGAATGACTTATCATGAGATTTGAAAATGTGCAAGAGCGCCTGAGCAAAAGGCATGAGATGGCCTGAGGAAAGCTTGTTGTCGCATTATCTCACTGCCTAGATGTTTGAGTCGGAGATTCCAATTCCCTTCATTTTTATACGGAGAATGAATCGAGCGGTGCTACATTGAGATCTCCAATGCATGAATGCCCCCTCACATCGTTTGCAATACCTAGTTCTACCAAATGCCAAATTAAAACACCAAGAGACTTATTGAAAAAGTTGGCGAATACAAAGAATGTTGCAACCAGCATCAGAAAAAGAGCAAGAAGATGGGCAGTATATCGCATTACTTGTCCATCCTTGCAGTGTAGTAGTTAAAATCCTGAGACTTGTTTAAGTAAAGTTCGCCGCTCATTCCATTGTTATTTATTTTCCCAGAAGTAGTTAGTGATGCAATTGACTTTTATTCGAAGTAATTCATATAAAAGAAATTTCGCAAGCCTATATTTTCAAGGGAAGATGATTTCAATTTGGGAGTCAATCTTTTTATGAATAAAAGAGGGCAGCTTATAGAAAGTAATATGTAAATTTTTTCAATGCAAGATTGGCGATAGGGCATAAAGACATTAATGGCACTAGTTTAATGAATTTCTCAAGAGAAATAAGTGTCATTGTAAAAATTAATTATCAATATTCTGTACTTCTGAGCAAGTCATCTATTGAAACGGCTAGAGCTATAAATACTATTATAATTTCTTAAACATTCAAAGTATCAATTATTTACATGTATTTTATTTTTCAATACACCAATTTTTAATATTCTTTTATATATCTATAACTTAACTTAATTAGAGATAATTTTATTAATAAATAAAAGTATAAAATAAATAGTAATAATGTGGTTGTTTTAATTTTGATAAATTAATAGATTTATAATTTCATATTAAATACTTTAATCATTAGAAATTTATAACTTCAAAATATTTCATAATTTAATAAATTGTGCGATCAGTATTTGATTTTTCATCTGAATTCAACTCAATATAAAATCGTAACTTTAAGTATTGTAATTTAAATCTTTTTTTTTTCTAAATATCACTTTCAATTCTCTATAAACTGCTTTCTTTCTGTATAATTATAACTTATCTTAAAGTGTTGTGAAAATGCACTGTTATAATTAGAAATATTCTAATATATCCTCTTAAATCTTCAGTATTTCTTCTGTTTTATGTGATTTTCTAAAAGTACTATAATTAAAACTTTGATTATCTACCAAATTCGATTTAAACATATTAAAAGATATATAAAATAATAAAACAGTGACTATTAAACTAGGCTTAAATGGGAAAAGCTAAAGATTAATGGTATTCAAACATGGGTTCGAATCTCATAATACCCAAATTTTATATAATGATTCAATTAGTAATGTTTTAGATAAATATATATTATTATAAATTCTCAATTTAACAAAATTATACCAATCACTTTATTGGGAGAAAATAAAATTATACTTTTTATTAATGAGAACTGATTTTTTTAAAATAAATGAATAAATCTAGTATTATATTAATAAAAAAGTCTTAATGTATATAGTATAAGTTATTAATATTATAAATTTAAAACATGCTCATATTTTAATAAAAGTCTTTTTTAATTTCACCCTTTTATTAATCATCATTTATAAATTCATAGTTAAGTTTTAAGAAGTTTATAAAAGTTAAAACTATCTTACTAGATTACCTTAATTTATTCGCAGAGTAAAATCTATGCATGCTTATTACTTATATTTATACTTACATATCTGGAACTATTACAATTTAATTTATTGAGTATACCTAATTTAAATAAAAGTTAATCGAAGAATTTTAGTTAGTATTTCTTTTTTATAATTCATAATATTATAATATTATCTAATTATTTTAAAACTAAATCATTTGAAAGTGAATAAATTATTAAATTTCTATACATTACAGTAACACCAAATATATTCCTTTGTCGTTCAAGAATATATCATCTATGATATCTTCTGTTCATTGACTTACGCTTCCTTCACCTGATTTATATATTCCTCGATTGTTGTTTTCTGGATGTGTTTCCAAAATTTAGTCTTAGTGTCCATTATTCATTGATGTTTCTCCAATTGTTTTCTGTATCTCTCAACAGAGATTCCACTCAATGAAGCCTTCTTTCTGCTATTTTCTCTATCTTGTAGTCTTTTGATTAATTCTTTTCGATTTGTTTCTGGAACTTCATTCACTCCACACTATATCTACTATCCTTACAGCTTAAAGGGAAAATCTATTTTTAATATAGATAAAATTGTCGAATCCCAAGCATTAACTCTGAAAAATCTATAATGTTCTTGAACTTCATTTGTTCAGCTTGTAAACATACAGTGCCGTTTTCATGTCTGTCGAATAAAGCCCTTTGTCTTTGTGACTCGGTATTCTTTAACTAGTGTTGGTGTCCAATCTTTGGTCTGCTATAAAACTCCATTTGTTGGTTGAGTGGGATTTGCTGTTATCTTTTCTCTTTCATTCAAAAGGCTTTATAATTAATACTTGCATCCCTTTGTTAGTGTTGATTTCTTTCACCTTCTATCAAAATTAATATGTGATTACTATTACTATCGGTATTCTTGCTGATTCTGGTATCTGTGTGGTTTTTGTTTTCTTTTTTTCATCTGGATATCTTTCTTCATTTTCTTATGATTTCTATTTTATTAATTTATTATGATTGCCTTTTATTCTTTTAAATTTTGATTAAAATCCTCTAAATTCTTCCAATTAATATTTCAACTTATTGTTTTTTTATTAATTTTAATTTTGAGTTTTTGCGTTTTCACTTATTGATTCTTCTGCTGTTCTTTGTTGTTACATTTTTACATAAAATTATGTGAGGATTTTTGAGAAAGATTTTTAAATACAAAAACAAAACCCATTAGTTTAATATCTAAAAGGGATTCTATTATAATATTCGTCAAATAATTATATCTTGTATACAAATTTAATTTCCTTAACATGTTTAAAGATCAAATTACCATGATTGATCAAATCTTCAATCATCATGTCTATTATTAGCTTGTAAAGTCATGAATAATTTGCTCACTTTTACAATGTTGACTCAAGATATCTTTCTAAATGGTTCTTCTACCAAGTTTATTGTGAATTGGTTCTAAGTAGGCGAATTCTTCAACTTCATCTTCGACGTATTGGTACTCTTCTATTTAATCTATTTGTGGTTTATCTACAAGGCATTTGCCATTTTCGTCATTTCCTTTGAAGCCTTCTCGATTAACTTTGCATTATCCCAAGTCATCTCTGTCTCTTTCTCTGTAGTTACCATCATTATCTTCTCATCTATCACATTTTTTGTGCTCTTCATCTTCATTGACACCATCGTTTAATAGTTTCACCCCATTCTCCTACGCTCATATATATATATATATTTATATATATATATCAGGTTGCATAGGGTGGCAACATTATGCATCATGTATTTCTTCAAAATTTATCACATCATGAATTGGGGATAACTATGGGCAGGCGAAGCCATCCAGAGCACCACTAGATTCGTCATCTTTTATACAATGGGGTGGGAAGGCACGACAAAGATTTTCATCCTGGGTCACGAGATAAGTGATCAACAATTTTTAAAGGACCATCCTATGGGATTTAACTTGCGAATTGAGCGCATTTCCATGATAGATGTGATGATGTTGATCAAATGAATCTTAAACTTGCAAATCTCCCTAAGCATCAGCATCTTTCCTTATATAGTAATATCTCTTTCCCCAAGTGCTCCGAGTGATGATATTGGCGAATTGCCATTCTATGCAGTATGGTTTAATAGAAGACTCAAGGCTTAGCAGGGAGGAAAAGATAAGGATCTCCGCGATACCACCTCTAAAGTAGAATGACTCGCTTTTTTATTTTAAAACATATCTAACCATTCGTGTTTTGGTTTAAGTTCCAATGTGCCAGTATATTTAATAATCTGATTTTATCTTATATTAACTAATATGATATTATGTGATATTTAATTATCTTTGCAATGGAAAATCCTCTCATGATGATGATGTTAGATTTAATCGGTGGGTTCCAAACATATAGTTAAATATTTAGAGTTGCTGAGTTCAAATTGTCATCATATTGTATTAAGTTACAAATCTTTGTAATTGGTTGATATATATTTGCTTAGGTTGAAGATTGTATTTCCTCTTATTTGTCTTCTGTTAAACTAACGAGTTTCTCAATGATGGATTTATATGGTATGTTTTCAATTTGCATAGCTATCATAGTAAGTTTATTCTATACCGTTTGTACCATTTATTGTGTCCCTTAGTAATTAGTCAGTTAAGAGAAACTAGGTACTAGTGAGAAGATATTATAAGACTATTCAGTAAATAAATACTTAGACTCATATGATAGTATATTAACGAAAAATGATTTTATTATATTTTTATTTAATTTATAAATTAATATTAAAAATGTCATTTTTATAAAAATGTATTCAAATATGAAAATTATGCAAAATTTTTCTTTTTGCTATAAGAATAATAGTCTTAATCTTTACCCTCGGATACTTATTCATATACGAAAACATGACCCTGTTTTGAAAATGGGATCTTAAGGTTGCAAAAGATTCACTGCCAGTTTTAGAAAACATAAAAATCAACGATTTTATTTTTATTATTTAATGCTACACAGAAATTAATACTAGGAATAAACCAACCAAATGATATATAATAATAAGTGCTCTATTCTTCCCTTATTCACTAAAATTATTATGTTGTATCTGTAGACCAATAAATCGATTTGATTAAAATCGATTATATACTAAAATAGATTTAAATTAGCCTACATAGACTCATTTATAAATTGTTCATAATTATCTTAGTACCAAAGAATAAAAAAACTCAATGGTTTTTATATCTGGTTATATAAAGAAATATTATGATATTTATAATAATTTTAAACGAAATCAAAACAACCTCAGTTAATTATCAAGGGTATCTTCACAAAAAATAAGTATTCAAATTTGGGACATCACAATTAATAAAATATTATTACAACTTTCTCTAATACTTCTATTAGTATCATCTTTATAATTATTTTCTTAATTAAAGAGGAGATAAATCTAATAGGAGAAAAAAAAAATTAAACAATTTGCATAATTTAAAAATATAAGTAAAAATAAAAAATATAAATAGAAATAAGAATTAATCAAAAATTAAATTAATAATTATCATTATTCTATAATATATTTAAAAATAAAAACTCTAAAAACAATTATAAGACTCTATATCCTTGCCAAGTACAAATAACCTTGATTATAATGATAAACTTATGTGGAATTTGTACAAAGGAAATACAATCTCATGAAACCATGGTCATAAATCTAACATTCAGCTTAAACTTGGTATAGTATAAAATCACTTCGACCTGTCAAGGACCTCTAAAAACAACTCTAACACTCTCTATCCTTGCTAAGGACAAATAACCTTGATTATAATGATAAAGTTATGTGTGAATTTGTACAAAGGAAATACAATCTCATGAAACCATGGTCATAAATCTAACATTCAGCTTAAACTTGGTATAGTATAAAATCTCTTCGACCTGTCAAGGACCTCTAAAACCAACTCTAAGACTCTCTATCCTTGCTAAGGACAATTAACTTTGATTATAATGATAACTTTGTGTGTAATTTGTACAAAGGAAATACATTCTCATGAAAGCATAGTCATAAATCAAATATTCAGCCTAAACTTGGTATAATATAAAATCTCTTCAACCTGTCAAGGACCTCTAAAACAAACTCTAAGATTCTTTATCCTTGCTAAGGACAATTAACCTTGATTATAATGATAACTTTGTGTGTAATTTGTTAAAGGAAATACAAACTCATGAAAGCATGGTCATAAATCAATTTTCAGCTTAAACTTGCTATAGTATAAAATCTCTTCGACCTGTCAAGGACCTCTAAAACCATCTCTTAGACTCTCTTTCCTTGCTAAGGACAAATAACTTTGATTATAATGATAAACTTATGTGGAATTTGTACAAAGGAGATACAATCTCATGAAACCATGGTTATAAATCTAACATTCAGCTTAAACTTGGTATAGTATAAAATCTCTTCGACCTGTCAAGGACCTCTAAAACTAACTCTAACACTCTCTATCCTTGCTAAGGGCAAATATCCTTGATTTTAATGATAAAGTTATGTGTAATTTGTACAAAGGAAATACAATCTCATGAAACCATGGTCATAAATCTAACATTCAGCTTAAACTTGGTATAGTATAAAATCTCTTCGACCTGTCAAGGACCTCTAAAAACCACTCTAACACTCTCTATCCTTGCTAAGGACAAATAACTTTGATTATAATGATAAAGTTATGTGTAATTTGTACAAAGGATACAATCTCATGAAACCATGGTCATAAATCTAACATTCAGCTTAAACTTGGTATAGTATAAAATCTCTTCGACCTGTCAAGGACCTCTAAAACTAACTCTAAGACTCTCTATCCTTGCTAAGGACAAATATCCTTGATTTTAATGATAAAGTTATGTGTAATTTGTACAAAGGAAATACATCTCATGAAATCATGGTCATAAATCTAACATTCAGCTTAAACTTGGTATAGTATAAAATCTCTTCGACCTGTCGAGGACCTCTAAACCACTCTAACACTCTCTATCCTTGCTAAGGACAAATAACTTTGATTATAATGATAAACTTATGTGGAATTTGTACAAAGGAAATTCAATCTCATGAAACCATGGTCATAAATCTAACATTCAGCTTATACTTGGTATAGTATAAAATCTCTTCGACCTGTTAAGGACCTCTAAAACCAACTCTAACACTCTCTATCCTTGCTAAGGACAAATAACCTTGATTATAATGATAAAGTTATGTGTAATTTGTACAAAGGAAATACAATCTCATGAAACCATGGTCATAAATCTAAATTGAGCTTAAACTTGGTATAGTATAAAATCTCTTCGACCTGTCAAGGACCTCTAAAACCAACTCTAACACTCTCTATCCTTGCTAAGGACAAATAACCTTGATTATAATGATAAAGTTATGTGTAATTTGTACAATGGAAATACAATCTCATGAAACCATGGTCATAAATCTAACATTGAGCTTATACTTGGTATAGTATAAAATCTCTTCGACCTGTCGAGGACCTCTAAAAACCACTCTAACACTCTCTATACTTGCTAAGGACAAATAACCTTGATTATAATGATAAAGTTATGTGTAATTTGTACAAAGGAAATACAATCTCATGAAACCATAGTCATAAATCTAACATTCAGCTTAATCTTGGTATAGTATAAAATCTCTTCGACCTGTCAAGGACCTCTAAAACCAACTCTAACACTCTCTATCCTTACTAAGGACAAATAACCTTGATTATAATGATAAACTTATGTGTAATTTGTACAAAGGAAATACAATCTCATGAAAGCATGGTCATAAATCAAACATTCAGCTTAAAGTTGGTATAGTATAAAATCTCTTCTTTCTGTCAAGGACCTCTAAAACCAACTCTAAGACTCTGTATCCTTGCTAAGGATAAATAACCTTGATTATAATGATAAACTTATGTGGAATTTGTACAAAGGAAATTCAATCTCATGAAACCATGGTCATAAATCTTAACATTCAGCTTAAACTTGGTATAGTATAAAATCTCTTCGACCTGTTAAGGACCTCTAAAACCAACTCTAACACTCTCTATCATTGCTAAGGACAAATAACCTTGATTATAATGATAAACTTATGGTGGAATATTGTACAAAGGAAATTCAATCTCATGAAACCATGGTCATAAATCTTAACATTCAGCTTAAACTTGGTATAGTATAAAATCTCTTCGACCTGTTAAGGACCTCTAAAACCAACTCTAACACTCTCTATCATTGCTAAGGACAAATAACCTTGATTATAATGATAAACTTATGTGGAATTTGTACAAAGGAAATACAATCTCATGAAACCATGGTCATAAATTCTAACATTCAGCTTAAACTTGGTATAGTATAAAATATCTTCGACCTGTCAAGGACCTCTAAAAACCACTCTAACACTCTCTATCCTTGCTAAGGACAAATAACTTTGATTATAATGATAAACTTATGTGGAATTTGTACAAAGGAAATACAATCTCATGAAACCATGGTCATAAATCTAACATTCAGGGCTTAAGACTTGGTATAGTATAAAATATCTTCGACCTGTCAAGGACCTCTAAAAACCACTCTAACACTCTCTATCCTTGCTAAGGACAAATAACTTTGATTATAATGATAAACTTATGTGGAATTTGTACAAAGGAAATACAATCTCATGAAACCATGGTCATAAATCTAACATTCCAGCTTAAACTTTGGTATAGTATAAAATATCTTCGACCTGTCAAGGACCTCTAAAAACCACTCTAACACTCTCTATCCTTGCTAAGGACAAATAACTTTGATTATAATGATAAACTTATGCGTAATTTGTACAAAGGAAATACAATCTAATGAAAGCATGGTCATAAATCAAACATTCAGCTTAAACTTGGTATTGTATAAAATCTCTTCAACCTGTCAAGGACCTCTAAAACCAACTCTAAGACTCTCATTCATTGCTAAGGACAAATAACCTTGATTATAATGATTAACTTATGTGAAATTTTTAAAAAGAAATAAAATCTCATGAAAGCATGGTCATAAATCAAACATTCAGCTTAAACTTGGTATAGTATAAAATCTCTTCGACCTGTCAAGGAGGCCTTCTAAAAGCCACAATCTGGAACACTCTGGCTATGGGCCTTGCTTAAGACAAATAACCTTGATTATAATGATAAACTTATGTGTAATTTGTACTAAGGAAATACAATCTCATTAAAGCATGGTCATAAATCAAACATTCAGCTTAAACTTGGTATAGTATAAAATCTCTTCGTCCTGTCAAGGACCTCTAAAAACAACTCTAAAACTCTCTATCCTTGCTAAGGACAAATAACCTTGATTAAAATGATAAACTTATGTGTAATTTGGACAAAAGAAATACAATTATGTAAGCATAGTCATAAATCAAAGATTCAGCTAAAACTTAGTATAGTATAAAATCTCTTCGTCCTGTCAAGGACCTCTAAAACCAACTCTAAGACTCTCTATCCTTGCTAAGGAC
>ARYC01009864.1:0-15844 GCA_000711775.1 Oxytricha trifallax | reverse complement strand
TGATTAAAAAGTGAAGGTAGTCACTCATGCAATTTTAGCTGGTATAAGTGAAGATTCAGGCCTAGAGAGTTATTTTATTCACCCTCGCTCTATTAAGCGAGAGTAGTATATAGAGTTCCTACACAAGCTCCGAGAGAAGTATAGTAACCAAGAGATCATCCTGTTTGTTGATAACCTCTCAGTTCATAAGATGAAGGAGTCTAAGAAAGCTTATGAAGAGCTAAACATAACTCCTGTATACAACGTTCCTTATAGCCCTTAATTTAATGGAATTGAATTCTACTGGAGTTAAATAAAGACCCACTACAAGAAACTGCTGCTATATCACCTAATGCATGACTTGCCTATAGATACAGTAGACTTGATTCAGAGTAGCTGCAAGAGAGTGAGCATAGATAAAACAACAGTTTGTGCGAGGGAAGGAAGAATGAATGCTTATAAATAAGTTTTAGATTTAAATGAATGAATAAGTTCACATATTAAATTAACCCAGGAAGGAATTTGGCTTCTCTTTCTTCTCCTCTTCTTATGGCTTGCTTGGGCCCATATTTCTTCTCTTAGTGCCAGCTCCTGCATCTATGTTCATTTATCTGGCTTTTAAAAATCTTTATAAAGTCTCTTGCTCACTTCATGAATAGTCTATGACTTTCTCTCTCTGTGAACCTTTGCATGTTCTTTCATTAACAATATACCAGTTCCAGGTTTCCCTACAAAGTTATGTGTCAAGGCTTACTAGAGAGGAATGGATGCTTCTTAAGCTCTGCGAGCCAGGTCTCGCTTATTAGTATGCCTTGCTTCTTTTAATCTTCAGGAGAAATAGAGTAGCGTTTCTTGTGAGCTTCTTCAATGATCTCTCTGAGATAGATCTCTCTTAAAGTGCCAAGAACACCAAAGAAGAAGCTCCTTTCTGGAAGTTTGTTAGAGAGTTGTTTCTTGGTAGGAAGATAAACTGTCAACTCTTCACCTTTCATCGCATCATCGTAGAGATTAGTGACTGAAATCTCTGGGTAGTTTGGTATTTCTATCAACTTAATTTCTTTGTTTTGAAGGCTTTCTTCTCATCACAGAGTATCGCTCTTAGAAATGAGATTTTGGTACCTTCCATCGTTGGAAGGAATAAACCCACTATAGTATATGATTAAGTATATGTCACCTGCTTACCATGCTGAGTGAGGTATCGATAAAGATCTTCCTTGCTTCTAAATCTTGAGATCATTTCTTAAGCTTCAACTCTCTTCATCGCAGTACATATAGATTCCATCCTTGTTCCTTCTCTTGTTATTGAATTTCAAATTTTAATAGATAGAGTTCTGGATCCTACTGTTAAAAATCTTAGTATTAAATATGGGCATCTTATAGGAGGTCAACCTGGTAAGGATACGTGGAGAAAGCTGGCAGAAGCTGTAACAAACTGCAGAGATGGAGCTCCATTTTTATCAATCTAGTTCCATTAAATTAGTACTAAATTTGTTTAAATTTAATTAGTACTGGTACTAATCCCGTTTAATTTTAATTGGTACCAATTTAATAGTACCAAAACTTAATTAGTACCTAGTTTTAAACTAATGAGGTTTTAATGGAAAAGTTCCAAAATGGTTCAAATCTAATTGGTACCAGTACCAACCTGAATTTATTCTCAGTTGGTACCAAAATTAAAAATATTAACATAAAATTAGAAAATTTATAGTTATAAACTAAGTATAAATATGAAGTCTTAGAGCTTAGATCAAACCATCATTAATGCTGTTGCAACTCCTATATAGTCCAGATATAGCTATAGAGGTTTTAATAGCTTTATAATAGAAATTTAAATTTTAATTTAAACATGGCGGTCAACTTAAATCGTAGAGCGGCACTTTTAGGAGCAGGTCGGTCGATGCTCAACTTTGGCTCCTCCAAGAAACCAGAAGTAATTTATATTGAAAAGGAGGTAGAGCTAAGAGCTCTAGAGTTTGAAGCTGAGGTCTTTAAAAATTTAAGTTTAAAACAAGAAGTAGAGTGCCGAGATGGGTGTTTAAACATAAGTTGAATTGGTTGAAGAAGATAAGGAACAGCAACCAATAGAAAAAATTAAAACATTTTAATGTGAAGACTGCTAAAACTTCTTCTCAACTGAGTCTAGCTTGAAGAGGCACGTTAAAGAGGTACACTCTGGCAAGGCCAAGATCTATTTTAAACATGAAAAAGTGGATGGAAGTACCAATGCACAACATGCATGAAGTCTTACACTCACTCAGCAAAGGTTAAGAAGCATATGCAAATACATCATCTTAGTGAATTCTTGATTTAAGATTAGGAGACTTAATAACTTGTACCTGCTAAAAGAAAATCAAAAATTTTTGAGTCTTAAAGAGACCTACAGGAGAAGCTCAAGAGACAGTGTCGCTTTGAATCAATGAACTAGCCTGCAGATCATACTGTTTTAGCATGCTTCCAAGCGAAAGCAATGAGTATTCCTGCATTAAATGCAATTTAACTTAGTAGCTGCATTTAAAATTACTTGCACATAAGTGTGCCTATCAAGGCAAAGCTTATAGTAGTTGATGAGTATGCATACAAGGTATACCCTTTCAGCTATCTCATAAAAAATGAGCAGTATTAAATGAGTTTGCTAACGAATATATGATTCTTAGAGAGGCTTAAAGAAGAGATTGCAAGAACTTGCTTAAGTTAAATGGTGTTATATTAAGCTATGGTTTCATCGCACTAAGGCTCAAGAAATTTGAAATGACTTTAAGAGACTATCTATATCATAATAGATATCCTGATGGTTTAAATGATATTCTTACAGATATGATTAAGGGTGTCAAGGAGTTGCATGAACTTGGATATGTTCATAGAGATTTGAAGCCTGAAAATATTATGCTTAACCTCTGCCCTTTAGAAGTCGTAGTTATCGATTTCAATAGAGCCTTAAGATAAGAGATAGTGACTTTGGCGAAAGTTCTTGGTACTCCTGGATACTTCCCAATTAGAGAGAAATGGACTAATGGCTCAGTTCAGTGGGATGTATGGGCAGTTGCTGTTATCATATTAGAGAGCGATATGGAAAGTATGTCATACTTTGGAACAAAGCACGAGAAATAATCAATAAGTTTAGCAGCTAAACATATAAAATAAGAAGAAATCTGCGATAAAATTAAGAAGATAGTTGAGATGGTCATAGTTAAAGCTCCAGCATATCCAAGATAATCATTAGATGACATTCTAGAACAACTAAAGACAGCGAGATTCAAGAGGTATCACAAAGACAAGCAGATAAAATTTGTTTGAGTTAAGCACAATAATAATCATTAAATATTCATTAAATTCATATAAAACCTGCATTTTGTCTACTAACCCCAATAAGACCCCAACTATACCCTACAAATCAAAGCACTTATAAACCTCACTAAGGGGTTTTGGGGTTTTGATTATAGCTCGTTAGTCCAGTGGAAAGTGTGCCCAGTACTTTAAAGTCTTAAAGTCACAGAGGCAGTCAATATGGGTCTGAGTGAACTTTTATTTTCTTACTGGATGTTTTCACGTACCAGAATTAAAATGCTAAACAGCTAACATCCAGTCGATACTCTAACAGTTGAGGCACTCTTGCGTAGGAGTCTTGCTATGGCTGTATAATTCAGCACTGGTTTGACTTAGTCTATATTAATACTTGTACCATACCTAAGCTTGAGCAGTAAATCTAAATATTGCTCATCATAGATAGACCCTAAATTTCGCTAATTCCTGTTTCTCATTTTGCAATTTGACCTGATTTCTCTACTAACCCCAATAAGACCCCAACTAAACCCTACTAATCAAAGCACTTATAAATCTCACTAAGGGGTTTTGGGGTTTTGATTGAGCTCAACAATTTTCATTTATAATCAATTACCACCAAATAATTGTCAACTTATCATGAGAAGAATAAGTAATCTAAGAAAATCATAAGACTGCTCTTTTTAAAACACAGAGATATGGTGCTTTAAACTCAAGCAATATTTAAGCTAAAATTTGATAATTCAATTGTATTAAAATATATATTCAATTATTTTTATTACTAAAATAAAATTTAAATGGGACAATTACAGAAATTAATCAAAACTCATATTTATAATATTTATAACTGCCACTAATTACAAAGCCTTATAGATCAAATTTGGTTCACTATGGAATTGGTCTCACCGAAAAGTATCTGAGGCTTAAGGGGTAAAAAAGATCTAAAAAATTATTTTTGACACATTTGACAATAGAACTTAAAAAAACTCCCGTGCATTATAAGGCGATTTGACACATTTGACACCAAATTTTTGTCAAATACCTGATTAATTTATTAATTAATTATTAAATCTTATAAATATTAATAATTGACTAAAAATTTGACAGATTTGATACTTTTGACACATTTGACGCCTTTCAAGTATATTAATGCATTAATCAGAAGCGAGAGGATTATGAATTATATTAAATAAGCAGAATACGAATGCAATAAACAGAATACATGGTAAATTTATGCATTATTAGTTTTAAAATCAAGTTTTTCACTATAGTTATTAGAGGATTTCCTGTATTGAGCTGACTTCACTGCAAATGTTCTCATCCTGTTACGAAATCTAAAGCATGGTCCTCTCTTCGTCTAGTCTTGTAATAAAATACTTTGCTAGTTGTATCATGCTGAAAGGAATTGATTTATCGGCTTGTCTCTGGACCTCGCTCAGGGAGATTAAATGGCACATTGACTAAAACGCCTCCTGGTAAATCTTTTTAAGCTACTTTAATGGCATTGAGTTTGTTGTAATTACCAATGCAGAAACAACATACTCTAAATACACCTCCCCGTATTTTTCCTCAGTGGAGTACAACTTCATGATTTAAACAGTACGTTCTAAATTCATTTTAATATTTAAAATAATATAATTCATAATCACTCTCGCTTCTGATTAAAGCATTAATAAATTTGACAGGCATCAAATGTGTCAAAAGTATCAAATCTGTCAAATCTTTAGTCAATTATTAATATTTATAAGATTTAATAATTAATTAATAAATTAATCAGGTATTTGACAAAAATTTGGTGTCAAATGTGTCAAATCGTCAAATCGCCTTATAATGCACGGGAGTTTTTTTAAGTTCTATTGTCAAATGTGTCAAAAATAATTTTTTAGATTTTTTTTACCCGTTTAAGCCACAGACACTTTTCGGTGAGACAAATTCCAACGGTAAGCATAGTGAACCAAATTTGATCTATAAGGCTTTGTAAGTAGTGGCAGTTATAAATATTTTAAATATGAGTTTTGATTAATTTCTGTAATTTTTCCATTTAAATTCTATTTTAGCAATAATATAAATATAGTTATACTAGATACATTATTTTTCAAATAAACTTGATAAAATATATTAATATAAATAGGAATTATAAAAATTAATAGAAATCTCTTAAAAAACAGATTTTAGCATTTTTTTGAGTTTATAAATGACATGAGAGAATTAATAAAGAAACATGATATTGTTAGTTTTATAAGGAAATACGATTTATTAATTTAAATATAAATTAGGTAATAAATTCTTAATATAATAAGAAAAAGTTAAAAAAAAAAAAGAATAAAATACTCATCATTAAAATTAAATTAAAAAATATAAAAATATAAAAATAAAAAGTAATAAAATAGTAAGTTAAATTAAAAATAAATAGAAAAGTTTAAACAAAATGTAGTAAAAAAGGAATTCAGTTAAATATCTAATATAAAAAGATGAAAAATTGAAAAAATTCTAATAAAATATAATCTTTAACATTTTACATATCATGCTAATCACACTTAGCCTATTTAAATTGAAATTTCATATCAACACTTTCATTTGTAAGATACTACCAATCAGATTTCATATTCGTATTTAACGAAATCTAAAAGACCATAATCATAATTGTTTTTGATGTTTCTAAAAAGTAATGTGTTCAATTATATAAAATGAGAATTAAAAAATTTACTATTTTATAAGCGATCGTATCTCTGCATTGTAAAGATGCGATTTTGATATGAATAATCGTTTAAGTTTTTTTTACCACAATAATACATTATTGTAAATGAACTCGAATAATTGGATTAACCTTATCCTAGGTCATCTTATTGCTTTTTCAATGCCTTGAAATTCTTAAATATAGAAATAAAAATATTTTGATTTTTCGTTCATCAACCTGAATTTACCCATTTTATTAAGAAAACAAGATTTATTTTCATTGAATGTTACCATGAAATCTTAATTAATTAGATTTACATTATTCCAGGTCATCTCAAGTATTCCCATGATCCTCTCTCGATGATTTGAAAACCCTAAAATTCTATGTTTAATATTCTTGCTCTTCAATTCCTAAAACAATCTTAAAATGTCTATATCTTTGCACATTTTGAAGATACTACAAAAAATATTTCATATTCGTATTCAGCGACCTCTCAATGACCAGAATCATTATTTTTGGGAATCATTGGAAAAATATTTGAAGATGCAATTTATCGTGGAGACAATTATTCTTGGTTATATTGATTGTTAATTTAATCATTAAAATTAATGTTCTATTCGCCTACGCTTTAACAAATGAAAAACTATTTCCTAAAAATCACGTATAAATTATTTAAATTGCAATTTCATATCAACACTTTCCCATCGACCAAACTCAACCCCTTATTCTTGTCTACAATAATTTGTATATTTTTTTTCATTAATAAATGTAATTTTTTATATATTCAATACATATTTTTATTCTTTATTTTAATATATTGATATATTCTCACTAATTATTTGTTCTTATTATTTTTTAATAATTTATTTCTTTTCAATTCAAAAGAAATTATTTATTTTTAAATTGTTAATCTTTTTAATATTAATTGTTTTAGTTATATTTAAATGATTTATTTTTATTTTGAGATTTCTTTCAATCAATTCACCAATTGTCTTGATGTTTACTTATTATTATTTATTATTTTATTATTATGTTTTTGTTTATTTTTATTAACTTTAAATTTATTTGATTTTTTGTTCTTTTATAGTTAGTTAGTTAATTTGATTAACATCAAGTAAATTTATCATATCACTGTTTAATACTAAAATCAAACCATTAATCTTAGTCGTGATATATTCGTATTTGAGTGAGTTGTAGTGGCAGTCATGAAGTAGAAAATCCGAAAAATCCACTTCCGCTATTACCTAGTCTCCTACTAAATCAAGATGTCGCCAGAGTGTTCTTTTATAGTCAATTTCTTTAATTATATTATTTTTTATGCAATAATTAATGTTTATTATTTCTTTCCTATTATAAATTAATGAAGTTGTATGACCAAATTTTATTTTAGTTTTTATACGAATTACAGATATAATCTATTTTATAACATTGTATTCTTTGTTTTATTATAATATTGATAAAATATAAAACAAATAGGTAAATTGTCATAAAGCAAATCAACTTTTAAGGATTATATTATATAACTGCCATTAATTTGATATTACCAAGAATTTAATTTGATTTGTACAGACTCTAAATTTCCAAAGACTTTTGATTGTACAAATTGTACATTGTACATTTAGTTCCAGGTATAACTAGAATAGAATAAAGAACAGTTATTAGAGGTACTAAATAGTTGACATTGATGAATTCAAATGTACAATGTACAGATTGTACACTTAGAACTCTTTGATTTTTTAAAACCCAATAGAATATAGAAAAGTGTACAGTAGATTACGAAATTGATTTAGTCAGTGATGTTATTTATTTATTTAACGTTAATTAATAATTCAATAAATTAAATATTGCAATCATGGGATGTCTCTAGCTTTTTCTACTCCCTTCTTTGTTATTAAACTAAATAGTAATAGACGTATGGAAACTAAAATCAACCAGGAATACAATCTACAAACCTTTTTTCTCTTTAAGATTCAGCTCTTTAAACATCAGGAGAACTTTCAAGATTTTCAGGAGAGAATAGTAAATACTCATGAAAGGCTAGGCTATGTTTTACAGTTCAGAGATACTTTCACAGATCAAAATTACTTGAGCATTCACGTTAAGGATGGCGAGGCTGGGCTTTCAAAAAGTTATTTTACCGCCACTAGATACAAAGGATTCAAGGAACTATATCAATAAAGTTTGAATGCACAACAGATTGGAGCGTTAGAAGCAAAGAATCTTTTTAGAAAACCAGAGAATATTGAGCTAGTATTGGGGGACCCAGAGAAGTTTGAGATAATGATCTAGAATAGATGCAGTTAAGTCCAGTCTGGAAGTTAAAGCTCTCTAAATAAAGGAGATGAGAATACTAAAAAGGATATTGTTGAAGGGTTCATTGGTGACATGTAACTTGGCCGCTTGTCTGGTGTTTCAGATATGTACGAAGAGAACAAAGACGATATCAAGAAGCTCGTACAAATCGGCAAATGTGACAACCAGCTGAGAGTGCATGAAAGATATCTAAAGAAGATCGGGTCCAACAAATTGGCTCAGCTACCTAAGATTGAACAATTGATGGGTTTTATAGAGAGCGCTACCAGTAAAGATAAATGTACACCAGAGATTAACAGCTAGTTCCTTAGAGAATGCAATTACTTTGATACTATAGAGGCATTGTATTCTGTGATCTTTAGAAGATGCCCTCAGAAGTTAAACGGAGTATGGCTGTGGGGAGACCCAGACACAGGGAAGACAACACTTGTAAGGATGATTGAGCAGATATTAAAAACAGAGAGGCTGATTGAAGGTGATAACAACTTCTTGGTAGACAGTAGCAAGCCATTATCTGCTCCTGCCCTGATCATAATGAACGAGATCAATCACAAATACATTTTTAGCAAGGGGAATTTGGCAAGAATGAAAATCTTCTTAGAGAGCGAGGGCTATGCAATCAGTATCAAGTACCAACCTAATGAGATCAAGTATGTCGGGTGCCAAGTATTGATCACGTCTAACAGCACTCCTTTTAATAGAATGGAAGTTGCTGATAGAGAGGCATTCTACACAAGAATAATAATGGTATAAATGGAAAAAAGTAAAATGAATGCGGAGGGGGCTCAATAGTTTCCATTTAGTAAAATTCAGTTGGCAAAGTACTTTAGACAAAGACTCTAAGATGATGGGGTGATCAAGAGCAGGGAATTGAGACAAAAAGATGGGATAGACGAGCAGAATGCATTGGACACCGCCGAGATGACATAAGATGAAGAAGGAGAACCTCTCTTGTGAAATGTGCAAATAATTAATTTAAATAAATAAATAACATCACTGACTAAATCAATTTCGTAATCTACTGTACACTTTTCTATATTCTATTGGGTTTTAAAAAATCAAAGAGTTCTAAGTGTACAATCTGTACATTGTACATTTGAATTCATCAATGTCAACTATTTAGTACCTCTAATAACTGTTCTTTATTCTATTCTAGTTATACCTGGAACTAAATGTACAATGTACAATTTGTACAATCAAAAGTCTTTGGAAATTTAGAGTCTGTACAAATCAAATTAAATTCTTGGTAATATCAAATTAATGGCAGTTATATAATATAATCCTTAAAAGTTGATTTGCTTTATGACAATTTACCTATTTGTTTTATATTTTATCAATATTGTAGGAATACATTCGAAATTGGGAAATTATAATTAAATAAATTAAAATTAATTCAAATTAGTGGCAGTTAAAGTTGGCCAATTTAAACGATCTAGGCCTTATTCGATAGAGAATTCAAAATTAGCTGGACTTTATTAATGGCAGTACTATTTTATCGCATCCCTTGAGCGAGATAACTTCTCTTTAACTAAAAACCCCTAAATTCATTAAATTATACTTTCCCATTAAAGTGAAGTTATCTCGCTCAAGGGATGCGATAAAATAGTGCCGCCAATAATAAAGTCCAGCTAATTTTGAATTCTCTATCGAATAAGGCCTAGATCGTTTAAATTGGCCAACTTTAACTGCCACTAATTTGAATTAATTTTAATTTATTTAATTATAATTTCCCAATTTCGAATGTATTCCTACAATAGCGATATTACTAGGCATATCTTTTATTGAATTTTGGTTATATTTTGATAAATTTTATAGTTATATTTCTATAACTGGTTTAATAAAAAGCTTGTTAATTATATTATCTTATTTTTCGAACCAACCTCTCTTGATCTTTTATATCTATGAATACTTATTTTATATTTATTCAATATCTTAGATATTAATATGATGCCTGTTAAGGAGTGTGAGAATCTCTTCGTAATAGCAATAAGCCTTGTTTTTTTTATGTTTATCCGCAATTCAAATATATTTTCTTTATTTTAGATTTGTAAGGATTGGTGTTAATCAACATTATGCTATTGAGAACGAATATTTTAATAAATCAATGGTTTAGAAGGTCGCAATATTTCAACCGTTAAAGGTTTTTTGTTAAATCTTTTTATATAGAGATAATTTAATGCATTTTCAAATATTTTATTAGAACAATAGCATAGCTTTAGTGAAAGTTATCTGACTGACTTTTTCATAAAAAGAGAGGTGCAAGAACCACTACAAGTAAAGGGCACAAACTCAAATAGAGTGAAACAGGCTACTCAAATAGAGTGAAACAGGCTTTATTGGAGAGCAATAAATTGCGAAAAGACAGATGACGAACCAAGAATTAGTAATGAATTTTCTGCAGGAAACACGATGACACAAATATTTACACGACGCATAAAAATATTTGCCACTAAAGGAATATTACCGTAGAAGAGGCATACTTGTCTACTTTATTAGCCACAAGTTTTTCTAAGTAGATTCGGCTGACTTACTAGAGATGATCAAGTCCTGCAAATCTACCAAGAAATTTTATTGATACTTGGGATAAAAATTCCTACCATCTCTATGATTGTGTCACGATGGCTAATAAATGAATTTTAGGTTAAGTGTGAGAGCCATAATCCCAGGAGGTCTTGAAGCGTATACTCGACCCTGATATGATGTCATACATTTGCAGCTGCAAGACACTGGCAGATATGCCATTGATCTTTGCAATATCTCATTTAGAACTAACGTTTTCCACAATATTCAATGGACTGGTCCATGCTACTATTACTATTTTCACTTTAACTATTATCGCTCTCTTCACTGCTACTTTTATCAATGCAGCTTCTACTGTGATTATCGTGTCTACATTTTACGTACTAATTCTGGTATTAGAATTTTTGGTAATTTATGGCAGTGTAATTTATTCAGTAATACTGCCAACTAACTTTCCCGCTTACAGACTGATCATCTTTATCTTTGAAGAGAATCTATGTTTCCTGGACTCACTTAATTATTAAAGAACACTTAATTAATTAGTCAATGAAGCAGAAGCTTGTTAGATATTATTAAGCGCAGTGAAACAAAGACTAAATGGACTTCCTAGTCTGTACATTAAATACTCAAACACTTAAAGACTGTATGCGTTCGAAAGTACTCAACATTATGCTGGATAAAAAAATAAGAGTAAGCAAATGAACGGATTCATGTGATAGCAATATTTATTATATAAAAAGTTTGCTGTGTCATAAGTTGGATATTTGTTTTTCGTCTAGCCCCATTATTTTAAAGCTATATTTTTAATTTGATATAAATTTATTCTATTTCCAATTCATATATATAGACTCTAAGGCTTTTGAAATCAAAGCTCTTTTTAATTAAAAAATAACAACAAATCAGTTGTCGTTGTGTTATCTTACTTATTGTTTATTGTTTGAAAATCATCTTTTATAAATTATAGAAACAAGCAATATAATCCTTGAAGTTTTAAATTATTCGTATTTTTTTCAGCTGTACTTTAATTTATACTTTCTTATTGCATTAATCAATAATTAAAAAAGGAGAAGTCCTTTCTATTTTTTTAAAATATCCTACTGATTCTTATTTTAGATTTTAGCATAATCAATTGCATGCTTTAAATAAATGGCAGTTGTTAAAATCTTTTCCTATATGTCAATTTTAACTAATAAAAATATTTGAGTATTTATCTGAATTGATGAACTCTTGTATTCTAATTTATTTTTTCTATGTAAAATCTTATTAGTCAGTTATTTTAATTTGTTTAAATAGTGTAAAAAAGGCTTTTCTTACCAGTCAAGTTTTTTTAAAACAATTATTTATAAAAACGGCATTTTCTAATTTGTGTTGATATCTCAATTTTAACTTTCAAATCCCAAATATTATATCAGTTTCAGAAAAAAGTCTATCACGAGATTTCTTTTTATTTCCTGATATTAGTTTTCAAATCCATTTTGTACCACAAACATTTAATTGACTCAAATTGAAAAATATAATATTTTTTATTTATAATTTAAATATAATTGTACTTATTCAATAATTTTTAACTCTACTATAATTTTTGTATATTACATTTTATAGTATTTTGTTAAGTTAATATATTCCTTTTAACTATTTTCTTTTGTATAATTTTGCAAATCCCAGCCTTTCCACTTTTATTTACTCTAAGTGTTTGTTAATTGATAATTTGACTGTAATGGATGATTTAGGCTTATGTACTTACTTTTAAAATTGCCAAACTTATTTTCATTTTGTATCAATTAAAGAGAAAATATTTATTTATGATGATAATGCTTTCTTAGAAATTTCTACTTATTTATTTCTTTTTTTATATTGATGAGGTCTTTTTTGCTATTGTTTTATCATTTAATCCTCAATCCAAAATAATCAGAATATTTTCTTGATATTTAAGATTTCATTATTTTTCTATCATTTAAAAAGAAAATATTTTTCTTTTTTCACTGTAGAAAATGATCGTCACTATTATACATTTTATTATTTTATTTTAGATAGCATCTTTTATTTTATTAAATCTATGATTAGATTTACACAAAAAATAAAGCTGTTTAAATTAAGATTCTTTGAATACTAATTTACAGCATTAATCTATAATAATAATAATAATAATACAAAAATTAAAATTGTTATTCCTTAGACTTAGAAAACTCCATTCAGAAAGAAAAACCTTAAATTTCGAATCACCAACATACCAAATACATAATGCTAATAGATGTATCATTGTAATAATATTTGAACTACAGCATAGCTATTGGAATCACATAAAGGATCTTATGTATTTTTGTATCTTGTAATAATGATTAAAATTTAATAAATTTATTTAAGTAAGAAATCCTTTTATACCACTAAATCCATAAATTTAAACGATAATTTCTTGTAGGATTTTTTAAACATTTTTGGAGTGCACTTTTGAAATACGATGGCATGAAGCATAATCTAGAATATTATTTCATAATATTGTAGGAAATACTTTCGAATTAAAAATCAATAAGTATAAAAAGAGACAAATTGATAAATTTAATATCTTTAGCTTATTCGAAAATTAACATAAATTAGCTTGACTTTTTAAAAATATCAACTAATTTATATCATCCTTAGAGAACGTTTACTTGGCTTTAATTAAATGAATCTTTTCAGTTAACTATACCAATCAGAGTATAAAGTTGCTCATTTCAGAGATTAGTAAATATCATAACGTCAATGCCCAAATTTTTGAATTTTCTATCTTATAATCTATATTTTGTCTAATATGCCGAACTCTATCTAATTGATAATGAAAATGACCCTCATTTGTAAAGGTTAACAATTTCAAAAAATCTAAACACTATAAAAGTTTTTTAAAGAAACATAAAAATGTTATGTTTAACTTACTGTGATATTTCTAAAAACTTTTTAAGATATGTCTAACTACAAATCATTAAATTTCCTTACCTAATTTAATATCATAAATCTAATATTTATTAAACATTATTTTACTATTTTTTATAATATCTTATTTGAAAAATACTTTTAATTTTATGTCTTTTTACTATTAATGATATTTCGTTATGATTTTACTGTTAAAAAACATTTTATCTATTTTTCAATTCTTTTAATCCAGATATCAATTTACTATTAAAAAAACATCAAATTATAAGTATGTTAATAGTTTAGTGAAATAAATATAATAAAGTATTTTAATTATGTCGATGATTATAAACAAAGAGATATTATTCTAATAATTATAGACCATTCAAACCCAAAAACCCCTTAATGAGGTTTATAACTGCTTTGATTTGTAGGAAATTTGTTAGGGGTTGGTGTTATTAATAGGCTTTAATGTGAAATATATAGTAAATATATTTAATTTAATCACTCAAAATGCACTTTTAGATCATGTGTAAGAGGTCTGTAGTTTTTTTTACTCAACACTATTCTATTTACTCTATCGATATGTCTGATCGTGGTTTGGCTTGATTATTACTTACTCTGCCATCTATTTCATTGCTTGAGAATACTCTTTTTTTATCTATAAATTGCTTTATTCTTTGCTTCGCATCCTTTTCACACCTTTATGTGTAATAATCTTTACGTGGCATATCGCACTCTATTTTTATTGCTGCTAAAGCCCACAAATCCCATTAAAAAACTCCGTCTCTCCAGTCTTCTCTTTCTGGATAGTACCCTTAAGTTCCCATTACACTTCCTAGCCTTGATACTTCCACTCTTAATGCTCTGTTGAAGTCAATAATTGTCACTCTTACAGGTGAAAAGTTATCATTATATTCAAAACCCCAAAACCCTTTCAGTAGTTTGATTGAGTTTTTGATAAAAGTAGACTATTAGTGCATACTTTATTAGGGTTTTAGTAGGGTTTATGTAGGGGTTAATGTTTAGATATTAGTATTTTAATTTTGTATATGCGAGGTTTGGGGTCATTTTATGACAGTGAGTATATAGATTTATTGTTTAAGTTGCGCTATGGATGTGATGAATATAGTGAATTTCTCAAGCCTGTTCTGAATTATACGTCTATAGCAAGGCTCCTCCATAAATCTCCTGCAACTGTGAGGTCTCACTGTCTATTAGCATTGAATTTAAAGAGATAGCATCTTAATTCTAAGCCTAAGAGACCCTTAAAATTTAGCAGCCTCATATTGAATATCTTATTAATGATAAGACTCTTAAATACTGGGCTCATTTCTCTCTAGCTTAGAGGCTGTGATGTTTCATCGCCAATTTCCTGAGCTTCACATCTCTGCTTAATCTATAGCGAACATATATAAAAAGAGTGGGATATCTTACAAGACAGTCAATCGCATTAAGAGAGTGATTGACTTTAATGTTCCATTTTATAAGGATAATTTAAATTATATATTCGATTAAATGCAAAGGGCTTAAGAGCATAATATAAAGTTTATACAAGCTGATGAGGCAGTATTCACCATTAATACCTTCATATCAAGGTCTTGGTATACGAGGTACAGCAACATTGAAGTATATGATTAAAAGGTTAAGGTTTAAACTCATGCAATACTTGGTGGAATAACTGAAGATAGTGGCCTCGAGACTTATGTTATTCACCCTCGTTCTATAAAGACTGAATATAATATATTAAATTCTTGCAATAACTCAGAGATAAGTACGCTGACTAAGAAATTATTCTATTCGTTGATAACTTGTCAGTTCATAAAACTACTTACTCAAGGAAGGAATATGAAAGGCTAAATATAACACCTGTATTTAATGTTCCTTACAGCCCTTAGTTCAATGGAATTGAATTGTCTTGGGGGTTATTGAAAGGTCATTATAAGAAATTGCTGCTCTACCATCTGATGCATGATTTAAAGATAGATACAGTCGATTTTATTAAGAGTGCTGCTAAGAGAGTCAGCGATGAGAAAGCTAAAGTATGCGCAAGAGAAGGGAGATTTTGTGTAAATAAAATAAGTTTTAGATTTAAATGAATGAATAAGTTCACATATTAAATTTGCCCGTAAAGGGATTTGGCTTCTCTTTCTTTTCTTCCTCTTAGGGTTTGCTTGGGCCTATGTTTCT
>ARYC01009863.1:0-10959 GCA_000711775.1 Oxytricha trifallax | reverse complement strand
TTCAAGTTTAAATAAAATAAATTTATATTGTTATTTTAATTAAAATGCGGGTACCCTTAAAAAACTGGAATTTTTTAGACCCTCTCCAAATTTGGGACTTTTCACACAAATCTGGTACAATTTTTGAAAAATTTTTTTAAATTAGCCACAAAAAAATATACAAAACTCAATGGCCACCGACCCATATAAAATTTGCTTATTCTAGATAACAATAAAATAAATTAGTTCCAAAAATAATTAAGGGTAAGAAAAGTTCTTTGTATTTAAAAATTACTAAGAATTCATTTTTATTGCCATTTTAAATATATATAATTTAACTTACCCTTTATTATTTTTGGAATTTTATTTTTATTTGTTATCTAGAATAAGCAAATTTAATATGGGTCGGTGGTCATTAGATTTCTTAAATGTTTTTCCAAGGCTAATTTTTTAAATGTTTAAGATTTGTTCCATATTTGTGTTAAAAGTTCCACTTTTGGGGGGTACCCAAAAAAGCTATATTTATAATCTCAAAAACACTCCTTTATTTTATAAATATTTTTATTATAATATAATATGCAAACAATTTAAATAAAATTTTTTTAAATCTATTAGGAAGATATATTATCTCAAGCCTATTAGTGTATATATATATTTTTCAATTGTAATTTCTCTTCATTTGAAATTTAAATTGCTTGTTGATATTGAGAAATTGTTTCTTCTTTTTAAACTTTATTGCTTATTTGTAATTTAAAGTTATTTGTTTTTCTAGAAATTTCAAAAAAGATGGAAACTTCTACAACAATTAGAATTCATTCTTAATTTAAGACTATTTTAATTAAAAACTTCTAATATGTTTTTATAATTATTAACGCTTTGAGTAAAAAAATTGAACCAATGTGAATATATTAGTTTCTTAAATTCATTTCTTCTTTATTTATATTTTGCGAGTTTTCTAGTTATCCATTATTATTTTTAAGTTACTTTATATTAATTTATACAATTCTTTATTTATAACATTGAATATAATAAGTTTAATATATTTTTAAACTCTAATCAGCTGAAAACTATATATTTAATCACAAATTTATTATAAAGCTTAATATTGTTGATTTTTCTTTTAGTTAAGATTTTTTTAAATGGTAAATTAATCATTTTATTGTTATATTTGAATTAAAAATATATTATATCACACAATAATTTTCATGAATTGATAAATCTAAAATAGGATATTTAATTTTTTTTATCTATAAATAGGATATTATTCAAATATATTGATAACATAATATAATGATCAATAGTTCCATCAATTAAAGAGTTTTTTAGTCTTAAAATAAAGATAATTTGATAAATAAATCTGCGTTATATAGGTAATTTGAAATGATTTATGATTTATAAAATAGTTTAATCAAATTTTTTTCTTTTACAAATAATTATAAATATCTGATACATACATTAAAATATATTATTCTACTAGATGACTGTAGTAGTGTAGAAAATAACTTAAGGTAATTTAAATTATCTAAAATGTGTAGAATAATAAATGACTGATTAATAAATCTTGTAAAAATTTAATTTTAATTTTTTGGGATTAATTTTTGAATTCTAAAATACAATTAATCAATGATATGATATTAATTAAATTTATTTGGTTTTAAGTTTATTCAATAAATGACAATTTAAAGTAAAAATAACAAAATTGAATTTAAAAGTTCCTACTGGCAAACATTTCCTAGTACATGGACAGAATAAACATATTTAATATTTAGTTTATTGAATCTACAATATCATTAGACCTGTTTAATAGATGGTACTCCAACATGAATAAGGTCATCATTTTCCCTTCAACAAGTCTAATGTAATTTGATATTTTATTGAATCTATTATAAATATAAGTCAAGTTGGAAACATAAGAGCAACTATAGATGGTTGTTCTAAATTCTCTAATCCTTCAAAGACTACTGTCAGTGATAGACTAGGTTTGCCTATAAGTACTACTGAAGGTGGTTTTAGTGTAGGTAATTAAATAAATTTTCATATTATTATATTTTCAAAGTACCTTTAATCACTCTTATATATTGCCAAAGTTTACCCATTAAAAAAGATTTTGTTAATATATTTTTTATTGTTCGGGTGAGCCGCTTACCTACACAATGTTGATATCACCTTCAACCTCTCTTCCTGCCTTCATTAGCTTCGATGCTGCTAATTAGATATTGAGAGTTATAATTTAGATTTTTATTTATTTAAGTCTCCCCTTGGAGTAATAGTTATATAGGTACTTATATCCTAAGGTACACTTAACAATAAATAGAGTATAATAATCATACAGAGTTTTTATTATGTAAATATTCCCTGTATAAATATATAAACTGCAAAAGTAACAGCTTCAACTTCGAATTCCAATTATACTGACTTTACAATTTAGGTTGTTAAAAATTAACCTCCAGTGGCTTTCGAAGACTTTCCAACTTCCATTACTTTAATTTCTCATCACAACTTTACTTGGACAATAAATTTCAAGTCAGATAATTGATTAAATTTCTTAATGATATTTAATCAACTATTTTTAAAGTAATGTTAGGACATTTTATTAATAATGAAGGAGATTTGGCAATATTTAATGCATACGTTTTAAGTTCAGGATATGCTAACATCAATTCCTCTATAAGTTACTTCAAAATTATATACTCTAATGAATATTATTCCATAAATATATGTATTACATAGGAAAAAAATTATAATGTGAGTAAATTAAAATTAATGACCAAGGAATCAAGTTTTCATTCATTGATCCTCCTTAATTGTCTTTTAAAAGATACATTAATGTTACTGTTGGTGACGATTTTAATCCAAACACTCCCAATTTTTACTTGATTATTATCAATTAAAAACTAATAATATACAAAGCAATATCTAAACAAATTACGATATACAATTAAACTTTTTCATTTAAAATTTGTTACTTTGATCTATTAAAAAATGAGATATAATTGTAGATTTCTAATAATATCTTTATATTTTTATGTTAATTATAAGTTTATGATACTGTTTAAATGGTACTTAACGATGCTCCTTAACCAAATGTTTAAACTAGTAAATTATAAATTAAAAAATTTTTATTTTCATAATATTGTTCTCATACTTTAGTTCTAATATTATTAAAATTAGTTACTAAAATAAATTTTTAATTACTCGAAAGCTTTGTTTTTAGATTCCTTATAAAAGTATTTAAATTTCCTACAATATTTATTAAAAAGATTCATTCAGACTTAAAATTATTATTGTTTAATAAAAATGTATTTGCTTTGTAAATAATATGGTTAAAATTATTAAATTTATTCTTACTTTCTTCTTAATTTTTTAATATATGTTTAACTGCCCACTACACTCTCTTCAATTTATATAACAGGTAACTTTGCCTATACATTTTGGTATCAAAATTTTACGGATGCTGAAGGAGATGCGACTATTATAACATGCACTATGTCAACAAATGCCAATAGTTATTCCTGGATTTAACATACCAATGACCCAGTAACTGGAAATATAACTTTCAAGGGAAACACACCAAGAAATAATATTTATGCAGGACTATATACGTTCACTTGCACTGTTTCTGATAAATATGATGGAACACCTTACTCTTACGTCATATCATTATAAGTTCTTCCAAAACCTATTATCAATATATTGAGATCATACCCCGATAAGTATATCAGACTTCCTGAAAATATAACATTCGACTTGTCTGGTTCAAGCTCGGATCCTTTGAACTAACCGAATTTAAAATTAAATATTTTTAAACAATCATTATTAATGAATATCTTCAAACTGTACATAAACAATACGCTTTATGACCCCCTTGTTTTTGGGACATGGATCTACTGGGATAGCTTAACAAAAAACATAACTGTTGTCCCAAACAGTAATTTAAATTTTAAATTTACATTAAATTATTACAGGAACTCACAAGGTGGTAATCATACATTCGAAGTTGAGCATAACGATTAAATTTCTGCACCTTAATATGTATCATTTAAACTTGAAGTTATGCAGAACTGGCCCTTAATAAAAATAAAGAATCTTGATAATATTTAAGGAATTGCTTCAATTTATTAATAATTATTACATTTATGCTGGCAACTGGTTCTTTTTTGATTATAATTAGAGTGAAATTTTCTAAAATCCAGAAGGCGAGAATTTTACAGTATATTGGAGAGAAAAAAGCATGTTTACAAATCCTTATTTTGTGCGAAACTTCTCAAACGGAACAATTGGTGGATTCACTACAGATATAGATGTTGGATCATATACTTTGGAATTTGTAGGTGTTGATGATGCTTACTGGGAAACTCCAATAGAAATTATACTTGTTATAAAACGTAAACTTATTTTATTATATCTTTATCTTTAATATAGCATGCTACTATAAGTGCGATAAGTGTTGGGACTCTGATTATAATACCTGTAGAACATGTAAACCAGGGTTTTTCCTTTATAATGCAGAATCAACTAATATATTTATAAACTAAGAATTATAAACTTATTTTACTTTATATAAAAATTACTAAAGAAAAATTCAATCTTAAAATATTTGATATTTTATTGAAAGAATTATTGTATCATGTTGATAAATAATTTGATTTTTTATACAAAAATATGTTAAAAAGTAATTTATTTTCGATAATAAGTCTAATTATGTTTAATTTATAGAATTAATTTAAATAAATGTTTATAGCTTTTAATATTCACAAATAGAATGAATAGTGAGTTTTTTATTTGTTAATTTTTAGATATTTGTAATATAAATTTAATTAAATTTATTACATAATTAAATTGGCTAAATATTTACAGAATTTAACATAAAAAATATGAATGCTTAGATTAATGCGTTGAGGGCACTTATCCAAATCCGATTGAATGGAAATGCATGACCTGTCCATTGTAATTATATGAAATAATTATTTTAAAGTGAATTAAGTGATTTGAGAGTAAGTATGAATGATTAATCAACAATTTTATTTAATATGTATAGTTAATGTACAGTGATATAGTCTTAAATAGCTCATTTTTCTCATCATCTTCAGCATTATGATCATAATAATTTCTCGATTAAATCTCGAGATCGGTGCTCATTAGGTTCCTCATGATCATAGAATCAGAAGTAGCTCATTTTAAGTTCCATCTGTTGAAATCTTAGGCACATCTCGATTTAAGAAGGATTTTTTTAGCATCGTTGTGAAGGTCAAGTCTCCATTTTAACCTTTGATTTTTTAATAATTTTTAGATTATAAGTTAAGTTGTAAGGTCTGATTAAATCTTTTTTTGTTTAATCAGACCTTACAACTTAACTTATAATCTCAAAATTATTAAAAAATCAAAGGTTAAAATGGAGACTTGACCTTCACAACGATGCTAAAAAAATCCTTCTTAAATCGAGATGTGCCTAAGATTTCAACTGATGGAACTTAAAATGAGCTGCTTCTGATTCTATGATCATGAATAACCTAATGAGCACCGATCTCGAGATTTGATCGAGAAATTATTATGATCATGATGCTGAAGATGATGAGAAAAATGAGCTATTTAAGACTATATCACTGTACATTTACTATACATATTAAATTAAATTGTTGATTAATCATTCATACTTACTCTCAAATCACTTAATTCACTTTATCAAATTAGATTGAATAAATAATTTATTATTATAGTAATGCAAAACATGCACTGGGCCTGAATCTAAAACTAAAAAGGGGTTAATAGATCTTTCATTGATTTATTTCTAAATTAATTTATCAAACAATTAACTTGTGTTTTCGTTAATTCTCACATAAATTTAATTATTCAAACATCGTTTATAATACTATAGATAAACCAAATATTCCTATAAATGCTTATATATAAATTAAAAACTCGTAAGATCCAAAATGTAATATTATAGAAAAATAATATTAGAGATTTATATTTTAAATAACTTTATGACTAACAGAATAATTATATGCCAATTTTGAGTTGCAAAACCCAGCAATTTAATTATAATATATAAACTAGAAATTGAATTTTCTTTAATTTGAAATTATAATTTAATCTCCCAATAACTTAATGCTCTACATGCAAACCAGGATTCTACAAGCTTAACAATTTATATTATTATTTAAATAATTTAATTTTTTATAATTTTAAATATTACAAAATAATTAATTTTTTGCAGATAATGTTCCAGCTTTACAAATAGCAAAATAAAAATTTATAAAATATCCTACACTAAAATTGATTTCGCAAAATATTTGGCGAATTTTCATTATAATATTGGCTTTCTTTACTATCATATAAGTTTCTAATATATTACCCCCACCATTATCTAATTTTATTTTTAAAAAATTTGATATCAAAGTGCAATTTTAATAAAAATTCATTTCAATTCAATTCTCTTAAAATTAATCATAGAAAGCATATTCTTTAAGATAAATAATTGATTAATTAATTAAATGGATGCTATGATAAATGCCCTGATGGATATTGGGGAGATAAAACAGATTATTCTTGCAAATGTAAGTACAATATTATTTAAGAAAAAATTATGTTTTATTGGACTTTCAATTGTTTTTGTAGTATGCAATCTAAATTATTTAAAATTTCATGATTTTATTAATGATATAAGAAATACTTAATACAATTTGTATGAGTTTATTAATATAGTTATAATTAATCCTTCTTGTACTTTATGTTTTGGACCATCAGCTACTTAGTGTACAAATTGTACAGTTCTTATTGCAGAAAATGAAATTGGATAAATTGATTAGTTGGGTTATTTGCTTACAGGAACTGAATGTAAACTCCCTAAATGTATTGATGGGCAATACTTCGAATGCTTTTCTCATATTATTTTATGGTTTTAAACAAGAGTTAATGGTATTCAACTTGGTACTTGCCAGAAATGCCATGAAAGATGCAAAAGATGCACAGGACCAACTTCTAATCAATGCATTCAATCAGTAATTTAAATTTTGTGGTATATGTTCTACATATTTTATACAACTCTATAAAAAATGACTTAATGTTACCGAGGAGCATTACTGAATCAGAAACTGAATACATGTACATATTGTCATGAACTGTTAGGACTGTTCACAAATGAAGAATTTGAATGTGAAGATGTTTGTGGGGATGGAATAATAATTAACAAGCAATGTGATGATGGAAATGTAGCTTCAGGAGATGGATGTAGTAGGGACTGTAAATTTTATTTTTTTCTCATATATTTAGTAAAGTTGAATATGGATTTGAATGCACAGAACCTAACAAGCCCTGTAGAGAAACAATACCTCCTACTTTTGGAGTAACCACGGTAACAGTAAAGAACCAAATTTTATAATGTTATAAATTTACATTGAGTTTTCAGAGTCAATCATGATAAAGAATGAAACAGACTTATCAAAGGAAAATTTGATAATTGAGATTAAAGGATCAAGAGCAAGCTACGTTTTTGATTATAGAATCATCTAAGATGTAAAAAATCCTCTTATTCCTAATAGATATATCAATAAGCTCTCGATCATTCTGCAAAACATAAAAACATCACTTGATGGTACTGAAGATCTCAAGATATAACAAAATATTTATTTTAATTAAGGTTTACTTCATGAATTACGGAAACATTACAGACATAGCAGGTAATCCGCTTGTCAAAGATTAAAATGAATAATAATTCTATATAATTTATTTAAATTCTTACTTTACTACAAAACCTGCAACTTTTGCTTACATATCCGAAAGCGAGGCAAACACAGCTGAAGGAGGAGGTCAATCTTTAAAATACACTTTCATTTCTGTTTTTAGTGTAAATATTGCGCTTAAATTCGTTCTAAATTCTTCTATGCAGTATTTATGGGGATTGGTGCATTCTCTCTAAGTCTTTAATTTCTTACTTTTCATGAATATTGAATTTCCTGATAATGTATTGCTATTTTCAAAATATCTCTAAGTAGCTTCCGGTGATATTGATGAATTCAATTAATACATACCTAACGTTGCGGATATGCTAGTTAATCAAAAGAATATCAATGAAAAATCAGATAATGATAAGCTACAATCATTAATATTAACGAATTTATTATCTTAGTTGATTAAGCTATTTTTGTAATAGAAGTTCAAGGACAATACGAAAATCCCTAAAATATAATTTCATTTGATGTTATAATATTTGTATAAAGTTATAACAAATTTAAGTGAATTTCAAAAACGAATATAATAATATTATTTAATGGAATTTTTATTTATTAATATTATTGATTTGCAAGATATTTTTTTAATAAAATCTCATTTTACTTATATTGATTATATTTTAAATAACTTGCTGCTTTTATTATATAAAAAAGCGAGAGTATTGATAGACACTTTGTAATTTCTTTAATTAATACATAAATATTTTAATCATTTTATATTAAATCTTAAAATAATATTTAATTTAAGAATTTTTTATCTGCATTTATGTCGAATTTATTTATTAAAAATAATTATATATATATTTATGAGAACTTAAAATTGGGATTTAAAATGATATATCTCCTTATTTTTTAGTTGCTTTTGGATAGAAACTTACACTTTGGTGTGTTGGCTTATAATAAAATAAAAAAGTTATCATCAGAAAAATCTATTATTAAATATCTAAAAATATATAAAACTACCAAGTTGATTTACATTGATTTAAAAGTGATAGTTTTAAATTTTCCTTCTATAAAGAAGTGAAAATTAATCATTAACTTCCATTAAATAAATATAAAAAAATCAATGATACTATTTTTTTCGTATAAATTTTCTTTCTATGATCACCAAAAACCATTGCATGTATTTTAATTAACTATAAAATTTAGTAAAACTTCGATATCTTGCTTTTTTCGGGACATTGTAATTGATGTATCAAATTTATTTTTCATACCAATTAATGAAGAACTCTTTCAGCAAAGAAACTAACATAAGAAAAAATAAATTTTAAATAAACAATTAATTGTCCCAGAATAATTCTTATTAATATTTTTAGAAGCATATTCATGGCGATACTTTAAGACTAAAATTTCTTGATTTGATACTTAAAAAGTACAATTAGTCGAGAAAATTTTTATTTTTTCACATAAATCCTTAGACTACTATATTTAAATTAAAGTCTAATTAAAAAGCATTTCCTTTAGCCAAAAAATTTAATGCTTTTTTATCTTCACAGACCTCCGTTATAAGTTTTTAAATTGTCGATGTTGGCTTCCTTATTTTGCTGCCTGCAATATTACTTATGAATAAGCTCTGTAAAAAGATAAGACTGTGGGAATAAATGGTGAGCTAATTCTTTTTCAATGGTCCATTAAGGACTTTTGTGGAAATGTACATTTAAAACATAAAATTTATAAACATAAATGTTTTATTTTATTCGATTTAAATATCATAAAGAATTTAATTTTTTAAATAATTAATAAAAATTTGAAAGGTTTTCCAAAGAGTCATACTAGAATTTAATCATAAAAAATAACAACAATTTTTATAAACTATCATTAAATTAAAAGTTAATAGAAATTTATAAGCCTATTCAAAACCCCAAAACCCCTTAGTGAGGTTTATAAGTGCTTTGATTTGTAGGGTATAGTTGGGGTCTTATTGGGGTTAGTAGAGAAATTAGGCCAATTTGCAAAATGAGAAATAGAAATTAGCGAAATTTAGGGTCTATTTATGATGAGTAATATTTAGATTTACTGCTTAAGCTTAGGTATGGTACAAGTATTAATATAGACTAAGCCAAACCTGTACTAAATTATGCAGCAATAGCAAAGTTATTACGCAAGAGTGCCTCAACTGTTAGGTATCACTGCTTGCTAGCTGTTTAGCATTTTAATTCTGGTTGTTGAACGCATCCTGCAAGAAAATAAAAGTTCTCTCAGGCTCATATTGACTTCCTCTGCGACTCTAAGACTTTGAAGTATTGGGCACACTTTCCATTAGACTAGCGAGCTGTGATGTTTCATCGCAGGTTTCCTGACATGCGTATCTCTCCTTAGACTATAGCCAATATTTATAGAAGAAATGGTATTACTTTCAAGACTGTCAACAGAGTGAAGAGAGTGATTGATTTTACAGTAACATTTTATAGTAATAATTTAAACTATATATATGATTAAATGCAGAGAGCTATTACTAATAACATCAAGTTCATACATGCTGATGAAGCTGTGTTTTACCTTCAACACCTTTATTAATAAGTCTTAGTATAAGAAGTATGATAATATGAAGTCTATGATTAAAAAGTGAAGGTAGTCACCCATGCAATTTTAGCTGGTATAAGTGAAGATTCAGGCCTAGAGAGTTATGTTATTCACCCTCGCTCTATTAAGCGAGAGTAGTATATAGAGTTCCTACATAAGCTCAGAGAGAAATATAATAACCAAGAGATCATCCTGTTTGTTGATAACCTCTCAGTTCATAAGACTAAGGAGTCTAAGAAAGCTTATGAAGAGCTAAACATAACTACTGTATACAACGTTCCTTATAGCCCTTAATTTAATGGAATTGAATTCTACTGGAGTTAAATCAAGACATACTACAAGAAGCTGCTGCTGTATCATCTTATGCATGACTTGCCCATCGATACAGTAGACTTAATTCAAAGCAGCTGTAAGAGAGTGAGCGTAGATAAGACAACAGTCTGTGCGAGAGAGGGAAGAATAAATGTTTATAAATAAGCATTAGATTTAAATGAATGAATAAGTTCACATATTAAACTAACCCATAAAGGGGTTTGGCTTCTCTTTCTTCTCCTCTTCTTATGGCTTTCTTAGGCCCATATTTCTTCTCTTAGTGCCAGCTCCTGCATCTATGTTCATTTCATCTGGTTTTTAGACATTCTTTATAAAGCCTCTTGCTCACCTCATAAATTGCCTGCAACTTTCTTTCTCTGTGAACCTTTGCATGCTCTTTCATAAGATATATGCC
>ARYC01009862.1:0-12375 GCA_000711775.1 Oxytricha trifallax | reverse complement strand
CACTGTCTATTTTATTCTTAGAATGTTAATTAATGTCTTTCGTATATTAATAGTTAGCTTTAAGGTTTGACAATAGCTCTCTAATCTCCATATCTATATTCTGCTTCCTTTATACTAACTATTACCATTAATAATTATCATACCCTCGTGTAGATTTTTTCTACTATTATTTAGTGTGCGATTTGTTCTCTACCAATATCTCTCATGGCATATTTAAGTATATATTCTCACTCATCAACGATTAAGCTTTAAGCTAATGCTGATATATGTGATAAACTTGCATTGATAAATTTTATAAGATCCCTTCCTTTTAATGCTTTGCAAGGGTCTATGTTTGTAATTATATTTCAATAGAGTTTTAACTTTACCCGCTTATTTAAAATGGTAAAAATTAAGGGAAACAAATCTTAATAAGCTATCATAAACTAACCTGCACCTTTTTCCAAACGATGCCCAATACAAGGATGCGATAAACTCTATGAAGTCAAGTCGAGCTTTTATAAACACCTAAATTCCCATGCCAAATCAGATGGAATAAACTGGCAATCTAATTTCAAAGAATTAATCTGCCAAGAATGCGGCAAGTATTTTAGCTCTTTAGATAGTATGAGAAAGCATTAGTGCAAAGTTTAAAATATTATTGAAAAGACTAAAGCTATAGAGAAATCTCTTTAGAGAAAGTAGACTTCTTCCAAATCTACTATTCAGTCTTGTAAAGTATAAAGTAAGTAAATTACTTCCCAGTTTAATTTTATATGAGGTTTGTGAAAGAATCAAGATCATGAGAATGAAGAGGAAGAAAAAGAAGTTATCACAACTAATTTATCAAAAAGTTCCTTTTCACATTTTCGTTATCAGACGGTGAGCGAGTTATCAAAAGAAAAAGTTATTATAGGAAAATCTTCCCTGCATTAAGTGTTGAATTAAAAACCTGAAAACTAGATTTTTCCTAAGGAAATTTTAAAATAAGGATTGCCTCCTATCATATAACTTGGGACTATCAGCCATTGTCTTAAAAATGAAAACTATCAAGATAATTCTATTCAAAGCCCTTCATTGATATCGGATATGCAATAGTCATAAGCTTTGGAAAAACAAATTTCCTAAACAACTCAACAACAATTTTCACTCAAACCAACAGAAGAAAGTTCTCAGAACTAAATTGGCTTCTAAAGTCTTTCGAAGAAGCTATAAATTGATTCAAATTCAAGAGGGTTAATAAGATTAAAATAAGCAGAGTTATTCCTGTCAAGCAAAATATTGGATAGACAAAGTAAAATCCAAATCCATCACTTATGGGGTCTGTTAACCCATTCCTCAACTTAAATTTTGCCAAGTAGATTATTCATCCTTTGACTTTTAAATCTTTCCCAATGTCTTATGCCAAGCAATATTATCAAACATCATTTCCTAATTAAAAGGATATTATCTAATCATAAAAATATCAAGCACTTTCAGCTGTAAGTTGTTAGCATTAATAATAACGACCGCCTAACACTAATCCTCAGCTTCCAATTAATGCATTTAATGTAAAGAAGCAACCAAATAGAAACCAAGAACGAAGAATAAGGTAAAATTAATGATACTCAATGAAAACTTAAATTCAAAGAGTTAAGTAAAATCTTAGATGAAATTTTAACAAATATTAAAAGAGAATCTAACTATTAATGGGGAGATATTAGTGAGGTCAAACTCAAAGAGTAAGGAACGTCACTTTTTCATGATCATATCACTAGGTCAAAGTACAAACTTGATATGCCAAAAGAACTGAAAGAGAGTACGGCTTAAATTGGATATGGAGAAATCACTTATGGCAGCCTGGAGAAAATTATCTCTTCCTTCAAAGAGTGTGGCTTCTCAAATCAATCAGTGTTTATGGATATTGGTTCTGGTTTTGGACAAGTGAACTTCTACGCGGCCAACCCCTCGTGTGAAAGCGATGACCCAACAACCGCGCACAGCGTGCAGGCCTGTGGCATTCCTTCATTAATGTAAAAGCGTAGGTATTGAGATTGTTTAGAATAGGGTAATATTTCTTCAAATAAATTGTAAGAGTTTCAGAAGAAATTTTCGAAGTAGAAACATATAATAAATGTACTTAATCTCCTTGAGTTTCATTGTTCAGATATCGAGACATTTTAATCTCTTTAAACTCCAGAAAATGTAAGAATTACTCACGTATATGTATTTGACAAAGTCATGGCTAACAAAACTCGGCAGATGATCGTTAACCTTATTAACATATGCCCTTGGGTAGAAGCGCTTGCCTGGACTTAAAATGAAAAATCTACATTCGCTAAACTCAAATTAAAAGAATTCAAATTGGTTGACACATTAAAACAATGTTCAATGCAAGGAGGCAATGGAAATTTTAACTTCTATGTTTATAGCATGAACAAGCAAAATGAAGTATCGAGATTATTAGAGAATGTAAACTGCTAGAAGAGATCAGAGGAAGATTATTCGTAAGGATCTGAATCGATTACAATTATAGAAAAGCATATGACTGGAATCATGCTTTTTCTAACGCTATTTTAAAAGTGAAAGCTACAGAGCAGGAGGAGCGATTCGATGAAATATCGATCATCTCTAGCGATGATGATTAACAAGAAATTACAGGTGGCTTGTAGTAAAATATAATGATATATGATTGGAAGATATAACAAGAATAAACCTTGTCTATTGAATTTTAGCAGTGTCTGATAGAATCGTGCAAATGAGAAACGATTGCAACATATATAATCAAGGACTTGAATTGCATTGAAATTACAACAACCCAATCACAAGAATGTTAATAGCTTGGTACCTCAGCATAATGAAAATAGCAATAGACTGCATAGCACATCCAAAATAGAAAGATTTATTAGCAAGGAAAATTTTAGTAAGCTATCTTAATAATAATAGGAGGAGCTACATTCTTCGATTTATGCTTACAACATGGAGTTGAAAAAAGAAAAAGTAATTAAAGCTTGTCTCTAGTAAATCTATAGGGTGCAATAAGATTTAATAGAAAGGCACAAAGAAGCAAAGTTAATGCTGATGAGGCGTCAATGGAAATTGACCTAATGTGTTCTTACGAGTTAAAGAATAGGTGTCTAAGATTAATTTCAAAAATTGCCTCTGGTTCGTTTGGTAGAGTATACAAATGCAAGTGCTTTATGGAAACTTGTTTTATAACCCTAGTGAGCCAAGAATGTTCGTAGCAGTGAAGGTTCCTATTAATAGTTAAAATACGTGTGACAACGAGATTATTTAGCTGCGCAAACTTATTAATACTCAAGATCCTTCTTTAAGATTTATTGCGAAAATGCTTGGAGAAATCCAGTACTTCAAAACTAATGCCTTAGTCCTTGAATATTATCCTCAAGTTCTGTTTCGAGTGATCTAGACACAACTTAGTTAAAACCAAATAGTTTAAATTTCATATGGCATTATTCAAGCGGTGACCCTTGCTCATAAAATAAATATCGTACACTAAGATATTAAGCCCGAAAACATTTTGCTGGATAATAATTTTGTTCCTAAATTATGTGACTGGGGAATGTCTAATACGAATAATGGAGGCACTTTAGGATATCAAGCTCCTGAAATATTGAGTGTTGATATCTCTAATATAGATGCTATGAAAAAGCTGGACTCATGGGCTCTTGGAATAACTCTTTACTAGCTTTCCTCCAAAGGTTAATTCCCAGTTCCATACGATTAGTTGGTTGAAATGGTACACCAAAGAAGAAAGTTTAGCCTGGGAAACATATCGAGAATCCAGAGAACGAATTTCTCAAAATCATCAAGGGCTTGTTAACTATTGATCCAATTGATCGAATGTTACCATAGGAAGCGTTGGACTCTGTATTGTATGAAGATATACCTGCTTAATTTATAACGACTCTAGATGTCTCTAAGCTAACTTGATTCAGCAGTTAAACATTTTAAGACTTAGTTAATTTATAAGTAACATTATTTACACTTTATCATTGCAAACTATAATTAATCTTTCCATCAATAACATGCAAGTTTGATTTTTAAATCTGGGAGTTCCTCATTAGAATATTGGGAATGTTTTATAGGTATTCATATAAAGTGTTGGTATACTTGAAATGGGTATTTTGTGATAATAAAATTCACTGGTAATATTTATTAGTATAGGTACATAATAGATAGTATTATATGATGTTTGTTTCAAGACCCCAAGTTGAATACCTAAAAGATTTCCATCATTTACAAGTCTTACTGGAATCATTTTTTACAGGGATACAGGAACTAAATTTATTTCAGGGGACTTTATGCTTAAGGTTGCTCTCACAGAATTATTGTGGATTTCAGCAGGAAATGTTTCGAAATTTGAGCGAGGTTTTTTTAGGAATTTTATCAAAGTTTGACAATTTTCCAGAGAAAATTTCAAAGAGAACTTTTAACTCTATGACTGAATCTTGTAAATCAAAGCCAAGTTTTGTAATTTTTAACTGAGCGTTTTCCAAGAACTTCTGATTCAAAATTCATAGATTTTATATTTAGATCTAACAACAGTTTTCAAAGAAATTCGATCGAAAATCAAGGAAATCTTGACTTATTAAGTTGAGAATTTATTTAGTAAAAAGTGATGTTTGTTACAAAAATTCGAAACTCAAGATTCTCAATAAGTTTCCAAGATTTTTTGGGAATTTGACTCAAACTTTAGAGGATATTTTTGAGAAGCTAAAGCGAGGTTGGCTGATAAATTTCTTGGACTTCAAGAGGCAGGGTTGTAATTAGAGTGGCGATGAGTTTAGAGGCTGTGAAAGTTTAAAGCTTAAGAGTTAGAGAGTAGAGTTGGAAGTTGGAGAGAATTTTTAAGTCAAATTAATTGTTAACTCAGTGCTCAAGATTTTCATTGAAGCCCTTACAGAATCTCTTGTTTTTATCAGGCTTTTCAAACCTCTGGCTGACAACTCGGGAGTCGTCTCGCATCTAGTGATCTTCAAGAAGATAACCAGGGTCGATGTCCTTGCTAAGTTTGATGAAAGGCCTGCGATCCTTGCTACAAACCAAGACCTCAGCTTACGAATACTTCTTGGCTTTGAGTTTCAAATTTATGCTGGACTCGTTCTTAAGTATCACGCTGACCTCCGCGGTTTGCTCGTACTCTTGAGAAAGCCTCTGAGGAATCTGTATTGAATTGATGTCTGGCTTCACAGGGTACTGGAGCTTAATGTTGTACTGGTTCTCCATGTTCAGGTTATACACGAGACTCACGTTGAAGTAGTCGGCCTCCTGGGATTCCATTTAGAAATTTTTAAGAATAATAATAATATTAGGCGGGTTGATTAAATATCCAATTAGGGGGGGGGGCGGGGGGGGCGGGGGGGGGGCGGGGGGGGGGGGGGGGGGGGGGGGGGGGGGGGGGGGGGGGGGGCGCGGGCGGGGGGGCGGGCTTTCATAGCGAGTTAAAATTTATATGAAACCGTTTGAGGGAGTTAAGTGTTTGAGAAAGGGTCAAGGCCTGGGGCTCTTGAAATTAGGGTGAGTGAGATATTTGAATCTCAGAGAGAGTAAGCTAGTAGCAAGCGACCTGCATCTCAGTTGGCAATTTGTGTTTAGGGTTGTATCATGCTCGTGTTCAGGCTACCAGAAAACTTCTGACTGGGAGGGTTCATATTGAAATTGCCTGGAGTCTACTGAGTTCTTAAGGAGTCAGGAATGATATTGCGTTTAATCCTCTTGATGTTCATCTGCACGATCTCTTGGTCGGTGAGCTGCTCGTTAACTTGGATCGAGCCTAAGGGAAATGAGGGCGAGGTAAAGGTGTTCTGGGGTCTCTCGGGCCTCTTGCTAGTCTTGGCTCCATGATTCAATAAGTGGAGAGCCCGACCTCTGGTACTTGGATTCAGATTCACGGCATTCGCAAGGAGGTTGTACATATCGCTCTGGATCTGGACGAACTTGTTCTTGCCAATCGACTTCATGTCCTTTCTTTTCTGGAGGCCTTCCTTAATGTTCTTGGGGAAGAACTCCGGCTTTAGAGTGTTGATGATCTAAAATCAAGTTTTAAATTCGATAATAAAAATAGATACATTGTAAAGGAACTGCCGATTAACTGATCGCTTGTCTTCAATCTTGGGGAGGTACCTTCTTACAGTTTCATCGTTTTTTACCTGTAAGATAAGTGAGGTCACTGTTAACTCGTTCAGCTTAGGCACGTTGATGATCCTCACTTCCTGGTTGAGCAGCAACTATAATTTCTTGTAACAGAAAGCAATCTTACTTTCTTATTGCCTGCAAACACATCTCGTAAAAATTCTATCGTGCATTCCTGATAAGGAGGCAAGTAATACTAACCTATGAAAACGTTTAGCGCGGCTTCTTACCTTGGTTCAGCAAGATGTTATAAATCTCCTGCTTGGACTTCAACAGCTGGGCCAGGTCAGAAGTGGGCACCTGCATAATTCCGAGTTGCTCCTGGTTATATTGGATTTTGTATTCCCTCTGGGTCTTAATGTAAATTTAATCATTGAAATTCTCTCTCATTTGAGTTGCCCCAGAACTCCTAAACTGCTTCACCTCCTCGTAGCCTGCGCTGTAGTGCTAGTAGTTGTTGGATCTGCTAGCGAAGCCTGAAGGCGTGTTGGTTGAGAGACCGTTCCCTCCCATTTAAAGCGTGGACTAGGGAGGATTATTGATTCTAAATTAGTTAGGGGTTCTATTCGAAACATCTGGATTGCTAGACGATTACATTCTGTCAATACTCCCATCGTCCTTGTCCTCGACTTCGTTGGGGTTGTAGTGAGAGTCCTCGTTTCCAATCACGTTGGGCTGGTGGAACTGATTGGCATGAGGGCTGAAGGTGGCGTTGGTCTGGTCGTCTTCCTGCATTTGAACATCGGAGGGTTTAATCAATTGCTTCTACTCATTCTGCATTTGCCCTAACTCCTATCTCTAGGCAGCTTCCTAAATATTGTTAGTTTCAAAATCTTACAGGGTATTTATCAAAGCGGCCTAATGGTCTTCTCTCTGAAGCCTGAATCGAGGGAGGGTTTGAATTGTTGAGGCCTTTCGAACTGCTGGACTATGTTTTGAATGGACTGGTTGTCTTGCTATTGGTTGCTGATATCAATACTATCTTGGATCTCTCCTTCCTCCAAAGAGTTGGATCTCATCATTATACTCACATCAATCGGCTGATTTGAATACATCAGTTAAAATGAGATTTATAATATTGATTGTAATTTTAATAATAGTAATATGTAATTAATTAGATATTTAAATTAATAATTAACTGTATATAAAACCAAATTAAAAAGTTCAATGAGAGAGGATCTATCGCACATTTTAGCACAGTCACGCTAAGCACTCACACTCTCCATTAGTCACACTTCTTCAGTTATGTTCATTAGTATATGGGTAGTGTGTGTATATAAAATTGCATTGTAGTTTATGTATTGCGATAGAGTTATAAGAGATCGCGCCTACGGCAGATCCATCATTCCATGATGGGTCTTGCGATCTCTTATAACTCTATCGCAATACATAAACTACAATGCAATTTTATATACACACACTACCCATATACTAATGAACATAACTGAAGAAGTGTGACTAATGGAGAGTGTGAGGGATTAGTGTGAATGCGCTAAAATGTGCGATAGATCCTCTCTCATTAAACTTTTTATTTTGGTTTTATATACAGTTAATTATTTAATTTAAATATCTAATTAATTACATATTACTATTATTAAAATTACAATCAATATTATAAATCTCATTTTAACTGATGTATTCAAATCAGCCGATTGATGTGAGTATAATGATGAGATCCAACTCTTTGGAGGAAGGAGAGATCCAAGATAGTATTGATATCAGCAACCAATAGCAAGACAACCAGTCCATTCAAAACATAGTCCAGCAGTTCGAAGGCCTCAACAATTCAAACCCTCCCTCGATTCAGGCTTCAGAGAGAAGACCATTAGGCCGCTTTGATAAATACCCTGTAAGATTTTGAAACTAACAATATTTAGGAAGCTGCCTAGAGATAGGAGTTAGGGCAAATGCAGAATGAGTAGAAGCAATTGATTAAACCCTCCGATGTTCAAATGCAGGAAGACGACCAGACCAACGCCACCTTCAGCCCTCATGCCAATCAGTTCCACCAGCCCAACGTGATTGGAAACGAGGACTCTCACTACAACCCCAACGAAGTCGAGGACAAGGACGATGGGAGTATTGACAGAATGTAATCGTCTAGCAATCCAGATGTTTCGAATAGAACCCCTAACTAATTTAGAATCAATAATCCTCCCTCGTCCACGCTCTAAATGGGAGGGAACTGTCTCTCAACCAACACGCCTTCAGGCTTCGCTAGCAGATCCAACAACTACTAGCACTACAGCGCAGGCTACGAGGAGGTGAAGCAGTTTAGGAGTTCTGGGGCAACTCAAATGAGAGAGAATTTCAATGATTAAATTTACATTAAGACCCAGAGGGAATACAAAATCCAATATAACCAGGAGCAACTCGGAATTATGCAGGTGCCCACTTCTGACCTGGCCCAGCTGTTGAAGTCCAAGCAGGAGATTTATAACATCTTGCTGAACCAAGGTAAGAAGCCGCGCTAAACGTTTTCATAGGTTAGTATTACTTGCCTCCTTATCAGGAATGCACGATAGAATTTTTACGAGATGTGTTTGCAGGCAATAAGAAAGTAAGATTGCTTTCTGTTACAAGAAATTATAGTTGCTGCTCAACCAGGAAGTGAGGATCATCAACGTGCCTAAGCTGAACGAGTTAACAGTGACCTCACTTATCTTACAGGTAAAGAACGATGAAACTGTGAGAAGGTACCTCCCCAAGATTGAAGACAAGCGATCAGTTAATCGGCAGTTCCTTTACAATGTATCCATTTTTATTGTCGAATTTAAAACTTGAATTTAGATCATCAACACTCTAAAGCCGGAGTTCTTCCCCAAGAACATTAAGGAAGGCCTCCAGAAAAGAAAGGACATGAAGTCGATTGGCAAGAACAAGTTCGTCCAGATCCAGAGCGATATGTACAACCTCCTTGCGAATGCCGTGAATCTGAATCCAAGTACCAGAGGTCGTGCTCTCCACTTATTGAATCATGGAGCCAAGACTCGCAAGAGGCCCGAGAGACCCCAGAACACCTTTACCTCGCCCTCATTTCCCTTAGGCTCGATCCAAGTTAACGAGCAGTTCACCGACCAAGAGATCGTGCAGAGGAACATCAAGAGGATTAAACGCAATATCATTCCTGACTCCTTAAGAACTCAGTCGACTCCAGGCAATTTCAATATGAATCCTCCCAGTCAGAAGTTTTCTGGTAGCCTGAACACGAGCATGATACAACCATAAACACAAATTGCCAACTGAGATGCAGGTCGCTTGCTACTAGCTTCCTCTCTCTGAGATTCAAATATCTCCCCCACCCTAATTTCAAGCGCCTCTGGCCTTGACCCTTTCTCAAACACTTAACTCCCTCAAACGGTTTCATATAAATTTTAACTCGCTATGAATCCTTAATTGGATATTTAATCAATCGCCTAATATTATTATTATTCTTTAAAATTTCTAAATGGAATCCCAGGAGGCCGACTACTTCAACGTGAGTCTCGAGTATAACCTGAACATGGAGAACCAGTACAACATTAAGCTCCAGTACCCTGTGAAGCCAGACATCAATTCAATGCAGATTCCTCAGAGGCTTTCCCAAGAGTACGAGCAAACCGCGGAGGTCAGCATGATACTTAAGAACGAGTCCAGCATAAATTTGAAACTCAAAGGCAAGAAGTATTCGTAAGCTGAGGTCTTGGTTTGCATCAAGGATGGCAGGCCTTTCATCAAACTTAGCAAGGACATCGACCCTGCTTATCTTCTTGAAGATCACTTGATGCGAGACGACTCCCGAGTTGTCAGCCAGAGGTTTGAAAAGCCTGATAAAAACAAGAGATTCTGTAAGTGCTTCAATGAAAATCTTGAGCACTGAGTTAACAATTAATTTGACTTAAAAATTCTCTCCAACTTCCAACTCTACTCTCTAACTTTTAAGTAAACTTTCACAGCCTCTAAACTTATCGCCACCCCAATTACAACCCTGGCTCTTGAAGTCCAAGAAATTTATCAGCCAGCCTGGCTTTAGCTTCTCAAAAATATCCTCTAAAGTTTGAGTCAAATTCCCAAAAAATCTTGGAAACTTATTGAGAATCTTGAGTTTCGAATTTTTGTAACAAACATCACTTTTTACTAAATAAATTCTCAACTTAATAAGTCAAGATTTCCTTGATTTTCGATCGAATTTCTTTGAAAACTGTTGTTAGATCTAAATATAAAATCTATGAATTTTGAATCAGAAGTTCTTGGAAAACGCTCAGTTAAAAATTACAAAACTTGGCTTTGATTTACAAGATTCAGTCATAGAGTTAAAAGTTCTCTTTGAAATTTTCTCTGGAAAATTGTCAAACTTTGATAAAATTCCTAAAAAAACCTCGCTCAAGATTTCGAAACATTTCCTGCTGAAATCCACAATAATTCTGTGAGAGCAACCTTAAGCATAAAGTCCCCTGAAATAAATTTAGTTCCTGTATCCCTGTAAAAAATGATTCCAGTAAGACTTTTAAATGATGGAAATCTTTTAGGTATTCAACTTGGGGTCTTGAAACAAACATCATATAATACTATCTATTATGTACCTATACTAATAAATATTACCAGTGAATTTTATTATCACAAAATACCCATTTCAAGTATACCAACACTTTATATGAATACCTATAAAACATTCCCAATATTCTAATGAGGAACTCCCAGATTTAAAAATCAAACTTGCATGTTATTGATGGAAAGATTAATTATAGTTTGCAATGATAAAGTGTAAATAATGTTACTTATAAATTAACTAAGTCTTAAAATGTTTAACTGCTGAATCAAGTTAGCTTAGAGACATCTAGAGTCGTTATAAATTAAGCAGGTATATCTTCATACAATACAGAGTCCAACGCTTCCTATGGTAACATTCGATCAATTGGATCAATAGTTAACAAGCCCTTGATGATTTTGAGAAATTCGTTCTCTGGATTCTCGATATGTTTTCCCAGGCTAAACTTTCTTCTTTGGTGTACCCATTTCAACCAACTAATCATATGGAACTGGGAATTAACCTTTGGAGGAAAGCTAGTAAAGAGTTATTCCAAGAGCCCATGAGTCCAGCTTTTTCATAGCATCTATATTAAAAATATCAACACTCAATATTTCAGGAGCTTGATATCCTAAAGTGCCTCCATTATTCGTATTAGACATTCCCCTGTCACATAATTTAGGAACGAAGTTATTATCCAGCAAAATGTTTTCGGGCTTAATATCTTAGTGTACGATATTTATTTTATGAGCAAGGGTCACCGCTTGAATAATGCCATATGAGATTTAAACTATTTGGTTTTAACTAAGTTGTGTCTAGATTACTCGAAACAGAACTTGAGGATAATATTCAAGCACTAAGGCATTAGTTTTGAAGTACTGGATTTCTCCAAGCATTTTCGCAATAAATCTTAAAGAAGGATCTTGGGTATTAATAAGTTTGCGCAGCTAAATAATCTCGTTGTCACACGTATTTTAACTATTAATATGAACCTTCACTGCTACGAACATTCTTGGCTCACTAGGGTTATAAAACAAGTTTCCATAAAGGCACTTGCATTTGTATACTCTACCAAACGAACCAGAGGCAATTTTTGAAATTAATTTTAGACACCTATTCTTTAACTCGTAAGAACACATTAGGTCAATTTCCATAGACGCCTCATCAACATTAACTTTTGCTTCTTTGTGCCTTTCTATTAAATCTTATTGCACCCTATAGATTTACTAGAGACAAGCTTTAATTACTTTTTCTTTTTTTCAACTCCATGTTGTAAGCATAAATCGAAGAATGTAGTTCCTCCTATTATTATTAAGATAGCTTACTAAAATTTTCCTTGCTAATAAATCTTTCTGTTTTGGATGTGCTATGCAGTCTATTGCTATTTTCATTATGCTGAGGTACCAAGCTATTAACATTCTTGTGATTTGGTTGTTGTAATTTCAATGCAAATTCAAGTCCTTGATTATATATGTTGCAATCGTTTCTCATTTGCACGATTCTATCAAGACACTGCTAAAATTCAATAGACAAGGTTTATTCTTGTTATATCTTCCTATCATATATCATTATATTTTACTACAAGCCACCTGTAATTTCTTGTTAATCATCATCGCTAGAGATGATCGATATTTCATCGAATCGCTCCTCCTGCTCTGTAGCTTTCACTTTTAAAATAGCGTTTGAAAAAGTCTGATTCCAGTCATATGGCTTTTATATAATTGTAATCGATTCAGATCCTTACGAATAATCTT
>ARYC01009861.1:0-32599 GCA_000711775.1 Oxytricha trifallax | reverse complement strand
AGGAGTATTGCATCGAGCTTAATTATAAATCTGCACTGTCTATCCCTTGCTCTAGTAAGAGCTTAGTACTCATTGACAAATTCCATTTGATACTTGTCATCGCATTTAAAGAAATTGAATGGATAAATCTTGTATGCGAACTGCTTATCAGTTATGACCTTTTTCTCAAACTTGTCCTCAAGTATAAGATAACTTTCCTTACATTCTTTAAGGTCAATTACATTTAAAATTGGAAGCTTTAATGCTTGTATCTTCAGAGTGATTTTAATTATCTCAGAAGCTGGAAGGTTTCTCACTGCTTTAATAAGCTTATTTTCTTTCTTAACTCTTTGTTCCAAGGATTCTAATGGGTCTCTTGGCTTTCTTTTTGAAGGAAGACCTCACCAGTCTCAGGATCTATGACTTCAAACTTCTTGCCATGATGGTTTTATAGGTGAACTTTTAAATCCCTTGTATGGTTATATTGCTTATTTCAATAAGGGCAATAATATTTTCCATCTATCTTATCATGCTTAAGATAGAGCTTTGGCTTGTTAGAATGCTACTCTAAGATATGACGCTTATGAGCAGATTTATAAGTGAAGTTCTTTTCACACTCTTCACACAAATGTAATGCTTTAATTTCTTTTTTCTCTTCCTCCTCTTTAAGCATATTTATTGTTGTAACTTCGCATTAAATTTCTTAGCTCTGCATTTCTATTTAACAACTAAATTGTTATTCAAAGTCTGAGACCTAAGGTTAGAGAATTTCAGGTTCATACTAGTTAGAGGCATCACAAGTCTCAATTTTCTTTTAATTCATGAAAGAAAGTTTTTGTTGGCTAATACCAAGCAATGCCTCTTTTCTTAGTAAGTTGCCGCTCATTTTATAAGTCCAATTAATAATTATATAAGCTGTTTAAATTCTACCTTTATACACAAGTTAGAGCATATCCTCACAGATTTAGAGAGGTCTAATGGGAACAGAGTGCGAGACATTAGTTTTATATTTTTTAACATTAGAGATAATTTATATTTTATTTCAACCATTTTATACATTAAAATGCACCTAAATTTGTTTTGTGAAGTTAGGTGGTGCTCCTAAATATGTTCTTGTAACTTTAGGAGTGGAGGTTTTAAAATTTAATTTTTTTAATGCACTACCTAATACGGTTTTGAACTTTAATTTAACCTCCTAATTAAGTTTTAAATAAATTAGGAGCACCACCTAATTAAATTAATTATATTAGGAGCAATTTAATGGAGAAAGTTTTATAAAAATGGATGTCAAATTCTGAAACTTGGAGAAAGTTCCTCCATCTTTATCTATTTATCTGATTCAGGTTGACCTCTAAGTGGATCTCCCTCTTTAGTAGGTAATTTTTAGTATGTTCAGAATGGATATTCATAATTTTAAATTTCATAAACATTTATAGAAACTTGAAGCAAGATGGAATCTATGAATGATGCAATGAAGAGAATTTAATCTCAAGCTTTAATAGGAAAATTCAGAAGTAAAGAAGATCTTTACAGATACTTGGTATAGCAAGGTAAGTTATTATTTATAACTAACTTATTAACTATAGTTGGATTGTTCTTGCCAACACAGGAGGGAAAAAAATATCATTCTTAAAAGCATTGCTTAGTGAAGAGAAAAAAGTTTTAAGTCTAATGAAATCAGAATGATCGAGATACCTAACTACCCTAAATTTCAGTAACAAACTTCTATGATGATGCTATGAGTGATCCAGATGTTGCTCTCTACCTTCCATTAAAGCTGCAACTCTCTAATAAGTTGCCAGAGAGAAACTTCTTCTTTGGCGTTCTTGGAACTCTGAAACCTGAGTACTTAAATGAAGTTATTTAATAAGCTCACAAGAAACGCTATAGCATCTCTCCTGAAGAAAAAGAGAAGCAGGGAATTAAAATCAGCGACACCTGGCTCTAGGAACTGCAGAAGCATCTATTCATCTCTAGTAAGCTTAGTCTTCTTTCTTTATAGAAAAACCTGGCACTGTTATTTACTTGATGAAAGAGCGCAGCAAATTAAACAGAGAGAGAAAGTCTCAAGTAAAGCATAAAAGCCAGACGAGATGAACATAGATGCAGGAGCTGTCACTAAGAGAAGAAACATAGGCCCAAGCAAGCCTTAAGAGGAAGAAAATAAAGAGAAGCCAAATCCTTTTACGATCAAATTTAATATGTGAACTTATTCATTCATTTAAATCTAAAACTTATTTATATACACAAAATCTCCCTTCTCTTGCGGATACTTTTGATGGGGGGGGGAAGTTTCCTGCACTGTTTTTTTCTTTATGTTAAATTTAATAATTTTACATAAATAAACAAATTTAATATTTTTATGACCCATTCAATATTAAGAGCATATTGTTCACCATTGAAGTATCTCAAGAAATACAGTCTATCATTATATAGGCATGGTAAGAAAAAGATAAATTGAATCAGAATCACACTAACAATTGGATGCAATATTTGAAATTACTATAGTAAAGGAATATAAAATTTAAGAGACAGAACCTAAAATAATCAGAAGAAAAATGTCAGAGTTTTTGGAATCTGAAGATAGATATTGACTATTGATTAATAAATTAAAGTATAATTATAACAATGAAATTAGTCCTGAAGTTGGTTGATAGTTGTCATAAAGATTGATTTAGTTAAAAAAAATTAAAAATTACAAAATAAAAAAAAGTGCAGGAAACTTCCTAAAATATTTTATTATCACAAACCAGTGCAGGAAACTTCCCCCCACTTTTAGCTTTATCATCACGGACTCTTTTAGCAGCACTTTTAATAAAATCAACTGTATCTATATTCAGGTCGTGCATCAAGTGATAGATTTGAAGTTTCTTATAGTGGCCTTTCAATAACCCCCAATATAATTCAATTCTATTGAACTGAGAACTGTAAGGAACATTAAATACAGGTATTATGTTTAATCTTTCATATTCCTTCCTTGAGTCTTTAGTTTTATGAAGTGACAAGTTATCAACGAACAGAATAATCTCTTACTCAGCGTACTTGTCTCTGAGTTATTGCATGAACTTTATATACTATTCAGTCTTTATAGAACGAGGGTGAATAAAATAGGTCTCGAGGCCACTATCTTCACTTATTCCACCAAGAATAGCATGGGTTTAAACCTTAACCTTTTAATCATATATTTCTATGTTGCTATATCTTTTATACCAAGACCTTGATATGAAGGTATTAAAAGTGAATACTGCCTCATCTGCGTGTATGAACTTGATATTATTAGTAAGTGCCCTCTGCATTTAATTGAATATATAATTTAAATTATCCTTATAAAATGGAACATTTATGTCAATCACTCTCTTTATACGATTGACTGTGTTGTAAGATATTCAATTCGTTCTATATATGTTGGCTTTGAAGTTCAGGAAATTGGTGATGAAACATTACAGCTCTCTGTGCGAGAGAGAAATGAGCCCAGTATTTAAGAGTCTTATCATTAATGAGATAATCGATATGATGCTGCTAGAATTTTAGAGGTCTTTTAGGTTTAGAATTAAGTTTCTATCTCTTTAAATTCAATGCTAATAGACAGTGAGACCTAACATTTGCTGGAGATTTATAGAGCAGTCTTGCTATAGATGTGTAGTTAAGAATAGGTCTGAGTTGATCACCATAGTCATTAAAACCATATCGCAATTTAAATAGTAAATCTATATACTCACTGTCATAAACTGACCCCAAACCTTGCATATACTAAATTAAATTACTAATATTTAAACATTAAACCTCTACATAAACCCTATTAAAACCCTAATAGAGTATGCGCTAATAGTAAACTTTTATCAATCAAAAACTCAATCAAACTACTGAAAGGGTTTTGGTTTTGACTGTACCACGTGACCATCACTTGAAAATGCATGATTTCACTGTTTATTCGTCGAATGACGTCAAATTAGGTCAGTGACCACGCCTCAACTCACCAGATACGTGGTCACTTGGTCACTTTTCCGTGGTCCTCTTGACCATGACCGTTGCCATGATTACCACGTGACCATCACTTGAAAATGCATGATTTCACTTTTAATTCGTCGAATGACGTCAAAATAGGGCATTGACCACGACCACCCTCAACTCACCAGATACGTGGTCACGTTGTCACTTCCTCCGTGGTTTTCGTGACCATGACCGTGACCATGGTTACCATGACCACGGTGACCACGTGACCATCACTTGAAAATGCATGATTTCACTGTTAATTCGTCGAATGACGTCAAAATAGAGCAGTGACCACGACCACCCTTCAACTCACCAGATACGTGGTCACGTGGTCACTGCCTCCGTGGTCTTCGTGACCATGACCGTGACCATGTTGACCATGACCATGACCACGGTGACCTCGTGACCATCATTTTATAATGCATGATTTCACTGTTAATTCGTCGAATGACGTCAATATAGAGCAGTGACCACGACCACCCTTCAACTCACCTTGAATTAAATTATCTAATATTCGTTAATTATATATTAAATTCCCATAAAAGCTGCGTTTTCACTTCTAATCCCAATAAGACCCCAACTATACCTTACAAATCAAATCACTAAATCATCTAATTGAGGGGTTTTGGGATTTGATTCAATTTTTAGAATTTTTGTAAATCATTTCATTTAATTTTCATTTCAATCAAAAAGTTCTATGAAACCTAAAATATGAATTTCTTAAAATCTTTAGTTTTTATTTTTTAAAATCAGATAATAGATTAATATAAAGCAATGAAGACAAACATTCTTATGGAGATTTAAAGTTAAAAAATATTTATTCTTAAATATTTCAATAATTGGTGAATTTTTTTTATTTAAATGCTCCATTAATATTTATCTTTTTTGTTATTTTTATAATTAATAGTTTATAATTTTTATGATTATTTAAAATATTCAAATTAAGACATAATTGTTAATTTCAAAACAATCTTAATAAAAATAAAAAATAAAATTATATATAAGTTAAATACACACTTGTAAATTCTTAAATTAACTTCGTAAACTGCACTTTGCACAAATTTTAAATTATGAAATGCTCTAGTCAAATGCATAATTTTTATAATTAATAATGCTTTCTTAAAAAAGTTAAAAACTATTAATAGCGCAATTAGTCAAGGGAATAAAAATTATCTTTTAATATAAATAAGAGTAATTGATGTTTATTAATATAATATCAATCAATTTTACAACACATCAATTAATATTGCCTTTATAATTCTTTTAAATTAATAATCTTCTATTTTTAATTAATATATTTAAAATTTTGCTTGAATTAATTCAATTAGGGTTATAGATAAGGCTATTTATTTGAAAGACTTTTTTATCTATATCATTTATCGACTTAGTATATGTTTCATAAACAATTGAATAATTTGCTTAGAATATGTTAGTATTAATCACTATTTTACATCTAAATTTCATGAAATAAATCTTTGATTTCTTTTCGATTATTTAAATATTAATCAGTTAAAAAATCAAAACAATTTGGAATTAATTGTTTATATTTTCCATGATCTTTAAAAAATATCTTAAAATTTTAATTTCTTAATTATAAGATCCACACCTCACATGTTACAAGGCAAATTAATAAAACTTTAATAATTATTATAATATTTTTATACAATTAAAATTAATAGTGAATAAAATAGTACTTTGAATCTTTTAAAATATTGAATTAATCATATTCTAAATAATTTAGTCAAAATTTAAATTTTGCCACTTTCTATATAAAAGCTTTTATAAATAAAACTCATTGCAATATTTAATAAGTTATTATAATAAATGTGTATTATAGGTATTTGTTTTTTAAATTATTCTAAAGTTTAAACGAAAAAATAAAATTTATATAACTATTAACTGAAACTTATAATTAGTATTTATTGGAAATAAATAATTTAATTGATAGAAATCATAAATTTTAATATTTCAATCAATTTAATTCTTATAAGACTCTTACTTCTTCTCTATATAAAACTTGAATGCTAGTTCCAATGGATCATCATGATATTTTATTGAAATTTTATTTTAGTGAAAAAATTAAGTTATAATCTCGCTTAATTTAAAATTTCTGATCAATTGATTGATTTTTAATTGAACATATTCATTTTTAAAAAGATTTTTGAATTTATAAAATTTTCATATCAAATTGGTTGAAATTCTCATATATATATATATATATCAGCAGCAGAATTAGCTTTAAATCATTTATTATAAGCATTTATTTGAAATTATTGTTTAAAATTTGTTTTTTGAATATTTTATTAATAATACCAGATAATATTTAATATGTAACAAGTAATTTAATATAAAGTCTTAGCTTCTGTTTGCATTACATCATTGCATTTAAACATATTTAATTTAAAAGTGATAAATAAAATATTTATAGTTAGCACAATGATATTCGTTTACTAATCATTTAATATGAAATACTAAATAAATATTGAAGAAATAGATTTGATTTGGGAAAATAAATTTCAATTAATTAAATATATAATACAGTTAACTTAATATTTACTTGTTCAAAAGGGAGTTCAAAATCAGCTGGACTTTATTATTGGCGGTACTAATCTATGTCTCTATGGAGTGATTTAACTCGACTACGATTTTAAAATTAAATCAACAAAAAAATTACTTAAAATTGAGTCGAGTTAATTCGCTCTGGTGATGTGATTTTACCGCCAATAATAAAGTCCAGCTGATTTTGAACTCCCTTTCGAACAAATAAATATTAAGTTAACTGTATTATATATTTAATTAATTGAAATATATTTTCCCAAATCAAATGTATTATCTCAATATTATTCGTTAATTTCAATTGATTTATGTTAATAATTAAAAAAAATGATAAAGCATGCCATCATAATTAAATTTTAAAGGTAAAACTAGAAAATCATTAAAAATAGTAAAATTTATGAGATGTCTTAATAAATCATCAATATTATATTTATCAATTGAGAGGTTTAAAATAGCATTCATTTTAAATATAATCAAAATGCAAATTAAGAGTTCATATAATTTATTTATTATATTTTTTACAGATAAAATTGAATTAAAAATTTATACTATAATTAAATTAGATTATTTAAATATCGAAATGATTTGTACTTTAATAATATAATAATATTTTAAAAAATAAAATCAATCATTTTAGGGATATCCAAATAAAATTATATTTTATATTAAATGTTAATAATGTTTATAATAAAAATATAATTATCTTAATATAATTTTTTTCTTCTAAAATAACAATAATAATATTATATAATTATTATATATAATAGGAATATTTTTATAGTCCCTTATTTTTTATAAGAATGCTAAACCTTGAATAATTTAAATAAAACAACAGAATAAAATATAAAACCAAAATATTTTGTATTTTTGTTAGAGACTTTAATTTATTAATAAAAAAAGATGAACTTTAATTATAAAATTCAAAACCTTAAACCCTTTATTGTTTTTATATTCTAATTATATAATAAGGATTATAATTGCTAATCATTAATATTTTATACTTCGAATTTAAATGGTTTTTAATAAATTACTAATATGTGTTTACCTTTCTTTTTTAATTATAATTTATAGATTTGTATATTTTTAGCATTTTTATAAATTTAATCTTTAATATAACTCTTTTTATATATTCTTTTAAAAAAACTAAAGTAAAAAATTTATTACCATCTCAAATCTGATTGTAGTATATAACTTGTAAGATAAGGTATTGATTTTATTACAAGTTAAAATTTACTAAAATGCTTTAAGAGTTTATCATTTAAACAAATATGAAAGATTAGAAATTCTAAATATGTTAATTTATTTCATTCTAAATAGGATCTACTGGTTACATAAAAAATTGTTAAATTTAGATCATTTATTAATTATCTCAATAAAAAATAACTTAATTACTCATTTAAAAGCTAATATAGCTTGAATTATGATAAAGGGTTTTGGGGTTTGATTGTATTTATAATAATTCAACATTTTATTTTTTAGAAAATAATTTCAATAACAATGTTGCTGACAAAAATCTTTTTTGTAATTATTTAAATTAAGCTGCATTTAATTGAGAAAGTTTGGTATATATTCTAAACAGTTTGAAACTTTATATTTTTATATGTCTAGTCGAATTAATGTGGTCAAATAAAATAAAAAATTGCGGAAATTAAAAACATATATTTTTATACTATCAAAGACAGTAATTTAATTAAAAAAATAATATCTTTAAATGATAAAACAAATAATTTCATTGTTAAAACTAATGTAATAACTCTTAAGATTAGTTTACCGAACGCATTATTATACAAATGAATTTGGTGTGGAGTTTGCCTAACCTATATTTTTAATTGATATTACATTATTTTTTTATCTAATATTTTTTCCAACATTAATATTTGTTGAGTTAAACAACTATAAAATCTTAAAAATCTAATATTTTGCATATTATTCATAAGTATTGATGAAATTAATTATTAATATATTTATATTTTGGTTTCAATAAAAATTGATTTTTTACTAGAAATAATAAAAGTTAATAGATTTACGAAAAATTACATTTTATTATATAAATGTTAAAATATCTTATAATTGAATAAAGCAAATACAATCTGATTTAAGTTTAAGAAGCATAATTGCATAAATACTTATTAAATTAAAACAAGTCCTATAAAAAATAATTTTCACTAGAAAGCTTTTTATTTGATTCCATTAAATATAATTTATAACTTTTGATTCAAGTTTTTAGCGAATTTAGACATTCTAATTTATTAACAACATTAATTTTTTTAGGAATAAGTGATATCAAAATGTATTGCAATTTTTTATAATATATAATTTGTTGCATCTTTGGGGTTTAAATGCTCTATTTAAACCCCTTTTTTTAATATTTTGTAAATAAATTATTAATTTATTAAGTAATTTATATTTGAAATTATAATGTGTTTTAGCTTAATTTATTAATTTATTTTTAATATTAAAGATATATAATTGAAATGAAAAATATACTTAAATGGTAAAATATTAAATTAGCAGCAGTTAACTTTCTGGAATTAACAACTCATTCTATAGTGCATTTCGAAACAGCTGACTTTATTATTGGCTGTGTAATTTATTAAATCCCTAGAGCGAGATAATTGAAGTTTAATTTTTTGAATTAAAATAATTAACAAATTTCTAAAAATTAAACTTCAATTATCTCGCTCAAGGGATTTAATAAATTACACAGCCAATAATAAAGTCAGCTGTTTCGAAATGCACTATAGAATGAGTTGTTAATTCCAGAAAGTTAACTGCTGCTAATTTAATATTTTAACATTTAAGTATTTTTCATTTCAATTATATTTCTTCAATGTTAAAAATAAATTAATAAATTGAAAAATTCTAGGTTTAAATTTGTAATATTGAATAAACAAATTAATAAAATAAAATCATATGTTGCTGTAGATGTAAAATATATTTTCATCAATTATGTTATTTTTCTCCTAATTTTAATTTAAAACAAATTGATAATTCAAACGAAAACCAAAACTAATTATTTTAATAAGATGTCAATTAAATTCAATGTTTAAATTGTTAAGCATTTGAAAATAAGTCACAACTAATTAATTGTGAAATTTGCAATAAATAAGGAGGCTTAATTAAACCCTTAAATCTTTAAATAAAAATATTACATTTTTAATTATTTATTTTTATTTCAAAATATGTCAATTAAATTTAGTAAAAATTTGTTGTTACCTGTCTCACTACCATACAAGTTATTGTAAATTTGATAAAATTAAAAATTATGGACTTTATAAAATTTGAGTAGAAGATCAAGAATATAAGAGTTAATATTCTATATAGCATTTCTTCGATTCAGTAAAGACAAAAATAAATATAGTTTTAGTGAAATTTTTTATCATATTTTAAATATGATTTAGATAGCTTTTAATCGATTTTAGCTATTATAAAGATTCCTTCATTAAATAACTTGATGGTCCAAATGAACAATAAATTGATAGATATTTTATTTGATAAATTTAATAAAGTTATTATTAGTTTCGGAAATACTGTTAAGAACACATTTGGACTACTGTCTAGTTTTGTGTTGACAACACATTATATCTCCGGAGAGGAGGCAGGGAAAAAATGGCTGAAGCACGTTATCCTTATAATATTAATTTCTTAATAACTTTACTAACTAAAGTTTTTATTCTTTGAAAAATAAACTAACATTACTCATTTAAAGTTAATTAATGAAGGAACCTTTATGATAGAAAAAAGGATAACTTTCATAAAAATTATATTTATTTTCATATTTTTCAAATTATCGTAAATAAGCTTAAATTGATAAAATTATTTTTTTTTATTTCTCCTTAATCAACAATACTAAATTAATACCATTAAAATTTGTAAAAAGATTTATGGTTTGTAAATGCGTCCAACAACTACAGAAATTCATGATTACAAAAGAATGCAAAACAATATTTTATCATTATTTAAAGTAGAAGAATAAATAAAAATTAAAATAGGAGAAAATTTTCAAATTTAAAATGATTAACAACAAACATTACCAGATTTGAAAGAAATTTTAAGAAGAGAAAATTACTTTCATGATAAATATAATTATGATTCTGCTAATATTTAAAAACCCAAAAATAAGTCAATATATTTTTTGTTTTTGATAAAAATTTATTTTTAAGATAAAAGCTATAAATTCTCAAATTCTTAATTTTATTTTTTTTTATTTTACATAAAAAGCTTGATTTTACAAAAAGAAATAATTAATACGTAAATTGTCTTAATATATTAGTTTATAAATTTTATAAAATTAATACTTTTGCATTCAAAATTCTTTAATTGCATTATATAATAAATAAGAATGTTACGAAAATTGAATTTAAAATATTTACAAAAAATTACTTTATAATTTAATAATAATTTTAGAGTTTTAATTTATTAAGCAGTTCCTCCTCCCATCTCATTGACATATTTAAATTGCTTAAAAAAAATAATAATATCTTTATAAAAAATTATTTCAATGTAAAGTCAAATATATCTAACAATAATAACATTTTTTAATAAAAATTATTTATAATAACAGTTCTTTAACTTTTAAACTAAAGGATTTTTTTATTTGAAAAATTAAAAATTTTTACTAAAATTATAAGAAAAAAATTTTTAAATTGAAAATTTTAGTTCTATTATGAGCATATAATGCTAAAATATAATGAGTTTGAGGAAATTGTAGATATTGAATAAAATTAAAAATATAGATATACTATAATTCTAATTTGAATTACATTATACGTAATTTTGCAATGATTATAACTAAATTTATAAAAGATATAAATTTTATAGATAATTGCTAAAAATAAGCATTTTAAGAAAACTATAAAAAATGCATTCTTTTTCATTAATATAAAGACATTAAAATAAATAATTAATATTTATAATTTTGATTTTATTTCTTTGAATTATCAAAATTATTACCTTTTAAATAATAATTGACTGTAGGGGATGGCAAACTAATATAGTCTCTGCTAATCACAAAAAAATTATGAAAAATTTAAATTTTGTTCCAACATTATATGCATGGGTACATTAAGTATGTGGAAAAATGCATAGCTATGATGATTAAATTATAATACAAAAGTTTAATTATTTGACGATTGCAAATTTAATTTTGAAAATATTAAAGAATATCGTTTAAATAAAATCAATTTAAATGAACTTGCAAATAAAATAAGAAATTTAAGAATTATATTTATGTAAACAAAATAACAAAAATTTCAAACCACTTCATTATTATATTAAGTCTTTTATTGCAAATTAATTAGCTAAGGCAAATAAGATTTAAAAATCAAATTAAGATAATTGATTAGAGAGATTTTTGTAACATTTTATTCATAAATTGAACTAAAATTACATAATGATTTAAAAATATAATATTTTAATTTAAATCAACTTAGGATTCAAAATGATAGGGACATATGTAAATTTATTTATAAAGTTATTTCTTTTTATTTCCTGATTCACTTTATTTTCGTAATAATGCAATTATTGTGGAGAAGTTAAAAAATCACTTAAATTAAAATGCTCCGAAATAAATTGCAATAAATATATACATATATATTGTTTTTCAATTAAATCTGGGGAAAAAATTAAATTTTAAAATAAAAATAGAATATTGCTAAAAACAATTTATTTGCTAAACAATATTTTTATATAAACATATTTCCTATTATTTACTATTATTAGAAAGATATATCATCCAACACATATAATTCCCTAAAAATATTTAAATTTTAATTAGTAAGTTCTGAATAATTCCTCCTGTCTTTCATTTAAGTCTATAAAATTTCCGCTAAAAATATATTGTATTACTTCGCTTTTTATTAAGATATTTTTGTTTCACTAATTCTAATGAAAGTTTATAAATACTATTATTACAATTTTATACTCATAAATTGGAGAATATTATACTGTTCAAACATATTCATGAAGAATATTTTTTTGAAAAAATTTATCACATAAATTGCATTATTTCGGATTATTAACGAAAGATATCAAGGTATGATAAGAACTTCTCAAAAATATAAATTTAACAACATAACCGCAAAATTACATTATTTCTTTTTATTAATAAAAGAGGGTATTGGTCTTGGGATGTATCATTAAGTCTTTCACATTTTTAGAATTTTTACAAGCATATTTGTAGTGGTTAATAATTTAAACGATTATTGCTAAAATAAATTAAATTTGTGAATTACAAATTTATAATTAAAGCTTAAAAATAGTTGTTGATAAATTTAAAACAAATTTATTTAATAAACCCACCTTTAAAAATAAAATGTTGTAAATTAATCAAACTTAAGTGTATAATACTATTTATAAAAATATGTCCATTCATATTTAAACCATATTAAAGAAAAATGCAAATTCTTTTATCATAAAAATTTGTAAGTTTACTTTTTAATTTAATGTATTTTTATTAAATTACTCAAATTTAATATTTTAAAAATATTTTTTAGCAAATATCCAAAGATAGTTGCATTTTTATGATATATGTTCTATTTTCAGCAATATTATGTAAGGATCATGTTGAAATCAAATGAGAATAAATATACAACTAAACTATTAACTAATTAATTTAATATAAATTTGAATTTAAATTTATTTCAATTTTTACTTTATAATGAAATAAAGCAAATCAACTTTAAAATTTTTATATTTTAATAGCCACTTGTTTGTTATATTTATATATTAAAATAAAATTTAGTTTTTATAAACCCTAAAGTTGTTAGGATTTTTAGTTATACAAATTTTACTAAGTACATTTATTTTCTTGTATAATTACTCTACAAAAACGTACAGTTGTTAGATGTACTAAATTGGAGTTATACTTATTTTGTTACTGCTCTTGCTATCTAAGGTTCAGAAAAATAATAATTTGCGCATTTTATTTGAGAAGTTGCGACTATTCATCTTCTGTAATCACTGCTGTGTCTGAGTATTCCTCCCGTCTATCCCATCTTATTATCCTTTATTCTTTACTTCTTAATAACCGTGTTCCTGTAATCTTGATCAAGTGCTCTCGAATTGCTAAGAAGCGATAAGCTTATATACTTAACACAATATGCTGGCACCCAACATTGTTCTTTCTGGAGCATTATAATCTTGTAAAGAGTGACCCTGTGCGCAGCACTTTTTCAATAAACTATGGCAATGTCTGAGATGATCAAACTTCAACCAGCATGCTCAATCTCTTGGGCTGATTTTTTTAGTTTATGAGCAACCTAAGAGTGAAAAATGTACTCTTTCTTATATTGTGTGAAGAGCTGAAGATGCTCTTGCCATTTCTTTGACTTAACTTTAATTTATTTATTTATATGATCTATTATTTTAATTTAGTAAACCTAATCAAAGACTAATTCAAATTTATGCTTTAATAAACTAAATTTTATTTTAAAATATATCAAACAAGTGGCTGTTAAAATATAAAAATTGTAAAATTGATTTGCTTTATCTCATTTTACCTATTTTTTTTATGTTTTATTAATCATTTTTGTGATATTAATAAATTAATATTTTCATGGATGTTTAAATGCTTACTCTTATATTTTATTATTTCTTTGGTAGAATTAGGAATCTTGAAAAATATAAAAATAATATGCTTAATTTCAAATCAAAATCATAATAAAATTTATTTATAAGTATGAAATGTTTTATCTTTAGCATCCTTTATATCCAATATAATAAAAGTAATTGAGATTCTAACATAACGATTAAATTGTATCATTTTTAGAAAAGTTTATTTTATATGTCGATTGTATAATTTGTTAATTAGCCTTCTATAAGTCCAAAAAAATAAATATTTTTAAAATTTAAAAAGACTGTAAATTATTACATTAATTGCAATGTTTGTTACTGGTTAACTTAATCTATTTTATCATTCTTTTTATTCTTACTGTAATTTTGTTCAACACATATTTACAAAAAGATGTTAAAAAGAAGTCTATTCAAAGCTTATCGTTTTGGCTTAAAATTGTTACAAAAATTCAAGTTACAATTTTATAGAATTTGATAAAGTATTTTAATATAATACATGGGCTATAATCTTAATGATATTTATATATAACTTTATTTACATTTTGACTCAACCAGTCAAAGGAGTATAGAGCTCAAAGAATGTTTTAGATAAAGATAAAGACTAATTCTTACAAATTCAATAAAATTAACAAGAAATGTAAGAAGAAGCATATTTGACTGAAATATGGCCAAAGTCTAGACTCAAAATAAATATATTGCAAATTACAAGAATTTGGAAAAGCTAAAATATTGAATGAGTTCAATGTAAAAGATATTCAGATTGGTTTCTAATAAACTTAATTTTATTATTATCTTGTTTAATTGCTTTTTAATGTATTTAATGAATATTTTACTCAAAATCTTAGCATCAAGTTTTATTTTATAAAACTTAAATTTTTAATTTCTTAAAATAATGGGCATTTTTTATTATTTGATTAAATAATTTTTATATTTTAATTTAAAAAATTGAATATCTTTAAACGTAATATATATACTTCATTAATAAATAATAAATTTATTATCTTTTATAATAATGATATCTAATTTCTAAACTTTTATATTGCAACTATTCATATTATTTATAACAAAGTAAAAATCATAATGAAACTCACTTGTGAACACTGCAATGCAAAAATACTATTTTCTTAGACAATTTAAAATAAAGCGAAGACCCTCTCACTCAAGGAATAGCTCACAAAAATTGAATAAATTATTTTTGAATGGAAGTTTCAGTTTTACTGCAATAAATGCAGCAAATAAAATGCTATAGCTTATGATCATAGCTGAAAAATTAAAAAATAAAAAGGTAAAATGTGAGAAGGAAAATGTAACAAATATACTCCTATTTAGAAATATACAGAAGAAAGATGCTCAAATATTTTTCGATTTCAAAGAAATAATGAAATCTTTCGAAGCTAAGATTGAAAATAAAGTCATTTCTTTAATCACTTATATAAATCATGGTTATTTTAATAAAATCTTTCACTATAACCTTTCAATGTATTTAAATAGAAATAAAACAATTCCTAAACTATAATATTAATTTTATTTAATTTTCAAATAGTTCTAATGACCTTGTTTCAAATTAATGATTTATTTGATCTCTTTTATAAAAATATATAAATAACTAACCACCAAAGAACTCTTTTTTTATTTATATAAATTATTCATTATTTTTATTTATAATAATAAATATCTCTTTGAAATTGAGAGACTAAAGTAAAGTTTATTGTATTAGAAATTTTAAAGAATGAATTAATATCAAATTTTAAAATATTTTTAATTAGCCATTAATGATATTTAATCGATTTCTTTGTACATTTGAATTATGTTTTGTAAATGATTTGGAGATCCTTTTTGCTTTTCCTCAAATTTAATATTAATTGAGCAAATTTGAAATAGATTTGGCTATTAAAAAGCTTTATTGGACTCTCCATATTTATTAATTAATTTTTATGTATCGTTTGATTTAAGAATAGTTATTTATATAAATAGTATAGAGGCATTTCATTCTAATATTTTCATTATGCTTTAGTTCTTTACAATCAAAAAGCATTATTTTTATAAGAATAATTTTGATTGTTATTTCAATTCATTTTAATGCTTACAACCAATACAAGTTGAAACACAAAACATTTTTGCTAACAGCTGTAATTTAATTTTTTTAGCTTATTTGAAATTTATAAAATCTGATTTTGAGATAATTTTAGATTAGTATTTTTAAAATGATGATTAATAAGTCTCTTGAGTTTGTTTATTAATACAGTACAAATATGTCGTTGTTAAGAATTAATATTTATTAGGCTCTTTAATTTACCAACAATTTTTTCAATTGAATACGACTCTCTTTAGAGAATATTAAGATTTTGTACCATAATTTTTTGAAAAGATATGAAAAATTTTATAATTTATTCTGGAACTATCATATCATAAATCCATTTAGCAAAAATATTTATAAGTAAATATTCTGAGGTTTCAAGAAGCTCCTTTTTATTTTAGCCTTGAGCATACTGATGAAATTTGTTGCAGATAATTTTATTAAGATTTTGAATAAAAATTGGAAGTTAAAAATATAGGATTTAAGTACTGTTGATTATCAAAGAATGGTATTTTTATGCAACTACGGGAATGTATTTATAAAGATTAGCTTTTCATAATATCTCTAAAAGTATAGGATACTTGACAAGCAATAATTTCAGAATTATCATTATATAAAACTGTCTGTTAATTTATTGCTTTGACTTCAATTCTAATAATTTTATATTATTGGAGTAAGCTCATTAATTTTAGTTTGGCTATTTTTTAAGTTAAATAAATTAAAGTGAATTATGCATAACCTTTGCAATAAAAGAGCGATTTATATTGAGAAATCTTTGAAATTCTCATTGAGGTTGTAACAGAAACTCCAAATGCAAAGTATATGTTATGTTTAAAATTCATTATTTGTTTTAATTAAAAAATGAATTATGTCTTTCCATAATTAATTGTATCATAAATCTTAGAGTTTATTTACTTTAGTTTTTATTAGGTGAAGGCTTTCGGTGTTTTCAGAGTAAAACAGCTAAAGTAAATAAAATAATTTGAGTGTTGAGTTAACACTCTAAATTTGAATAGTTATCAACTAAATGAAAATCATTAACAACTCACATTCAGTGAGGATTATATGGCATTGCAACAGTTTTTTTCCGACCTTTGATTTGAAGATTAAAGTTGATATTATATTTTGATAGATATTAAGTCATCTGTAATTATTTCTTCCTATAATGTGAGGTATGTAAATTATATATTATTATTATTATTTAATTTTATAAAATTTCAAATTTCATAATGAAAATAATTAATCCTTTATTTAAATATTCAATTTATGCATATTTATTTAAAATTAAAATAAATAACATAAATATTAAAGTTCACTTTAAAATTTACATAATAAATTAAAATATTATTATTTATGAGTTTTATTGCTAAATTTAAAAGAAAAAATAGCGTTTAATTTAAGAGTTTTCTTGTTAAATAATGCTTGTTAATATTTTATATATTGAAAATTTTGTTTCAAATATAGAAATTAGTTGCTACTTTTTAAACTTAAAAAGTGTTATTAAGGGAAAAAAGAATTTTCTAGGAGTTGCTTGATAAATTTTTATAATCAAATTGATTCTTTTATTAAAATCAGAACACTAGTTATCAATAAGTAAATTCTTCTTAGTTAATATAATCATTTAAGATCACTTAACTAAATTATATTAGATCTTACAATACATATTTATAAGTTATATATCAATCTAATTTTTTTCGAAGAATTCAACTTTTTGATGATTATTGGATTGCTTTGATTTTTTTTTATATTCAATCGTAATAATTGCCCTTTATAATTTATGAATCCAAGAATCAATTAACTTAGACTACTCAATTCAAACAATATTCCATAAAATTAAAGATAAAAGAAGCTGAGACTTACAAAGAATTTAGCTATTTCTGTAAATTTTGTTTCGATTTACTTAAAATTTACAATTAATCAAAAGGCTTTTAAAGAGTAAGGTATTTAAATTTGCTAAGAATGTTATAAATATTTATGAATGCACCAAATTTTTATAATCTCAATAATTAAAATTTTAAAAATTTTTTTTTTGAAAGTAAATTTTAAGTACTTCTCTATTACAAAAGGGTGTAATGAAATATTTTCTTTTTAAAAAAATCCCATTTAAATTTTACAACTCTCTCTTATGGAAAGTTTCTTTAAAAAAAGTTGAAGTCTTAAATTTTGTTCTTAATGTGAATTTTATCAGTTTGCCAAATCGTTACTGAAATTTTGCACACATTTCTTATCTATCATTAAACTTGCTTTTCATTTAATGAGATATTCATTTTTAATTGTTCATTGAATAAGTTTTTATTTTTACTTGAGTAAATATCCATTGGAAGTTTTAACTTATTCAATATTAGCAGAAGTAGCTATAAATTTATGTTCTCTCATCTCTGATTGATTAATTATTTAATAAATGATACTTTAGAATCTATTATTATATTTTATTAAAAATATCCATCATGCTAAAATTCAAAATAGTTAAAGAGTTTGTATTAATAATACTGTCATAAAATTAAATGTTTAAGTTGCATCTTAATTCAAATGGTGTGCTTAAAAATATATATTTCATTGAAAGTTAAATTATTATTAATGAAATTCCATTTTATGATAGTTTTTGAGACAAAATTCATTTTATTCATAAAAGGAAAAGTATGCAAGTTCATACAAAATACCTTTAAAAATTATTTTATACAACTAATAATATTTGAGATATTTGTTAATGTAGTTGAAGAAATAGAAAATGAAATTGTTTTTAAAAATCTTTAAAATTTAAAAATCAATTGACTTCATTAAAATAAAAATATAGTATGATCAGAAATACACAGAAAATTTAACAAGCAAAATAATTTAGATATTTTTTAATAAAAGCCATAGGCATAGTTAGGTGCGATGAAGAAATTTCAGTTAAAATAATGTTTAGCTATATAACTTTAGGTAAAATTAAAATATAGAAATAAACATTCTGTGTGGATAGACTGCAGTTTAATAATCACAAAATATTGAGAGTATAATTTGTCGCGATTCCTCGCTTTTTTCACTCCTTCTCCTCCTGGTTCATTTCTTTCTCCTTGAGCTCTTTTCTTTCTTCACCTTCTTTTCTCTCTTTGGGTTTAATTGTTGCATTTCCCTTCGTACCCTCATCTTGGACTCTGATGAGATTCCTTTGTTCAGCATCGTTCTCGATATCTGGTTGTTGTTTTTTGCTGTTGAACATGTAATTCTCTATCTCTGAGACCTCTCCCATCATTTCTCCGAATTCTTCTTAAAGCTCGAGGTCCTCTTTGTCTTATGACACTTTGGGCGCTCCTCCTAGGACCAATTCGTCCCAATTATCAATATGAGAGTTGTACATGGACTACACTACCTTCTCGTCTGCTTTTCTTGTTGTAGTGTCCTCGGTTTTCAAACCTCTCCCTTCTCTCATATTTAATTTCTTCCTCATTGTTTCTTTTACTGAAATTTGTCCTGTTCATTGGTCGCCTTCTTTAATTGCTAAATTTTTCTAATAATTTTAATTTATTATTTTAATTATATCTCTCCCATTTGTATTATTAAGTTCTTCTATTCCTTTCACTTAGATGTTCAAATTTCTTTGGATGTGTTTAAATTCAATTCGTTGAAATCTTAGTTTTTCTTTTTGACATATGAAATTCTGAATGTTTTTCTGATTGGTTAGTAGTATTAATGTGTCTCTAGTTTTCTGATTCTATCGTCAAACCAGACCATGTTTGCGATTATCTCAATCTACTCAGGTTTGTTCATGTCAACTATTCTTTTCTCCTTTATTTATTTAGAGAATCTATTTTGGTCTCCTGCCGAGTTTATTAGGTTGCATGCCTTCATGTGATTTGCATCTACACATACTTTATGGACAATGCAGTAGTGTTGCATTCCGTAGTTTGCTAATGTTCTGCCCTGGCTGATTGCCATCATGGTGTCAATGACGTTTTTCGTAATGAATATTTTATTTCTTTTTTTTAACTCATTTTCCTGCTTTTTGATCTCCTCGTTTACTTTTTTTGGTTTAATGAAGTGGTCGATCTTTAAGTTGATTTTCTTCATGTTCTTCAGAACCAACTCTCTAATAATTTCACTTGTATTCGTTTCTTTGAGTTCAGTTACATTTCTTAGTATCACATTTGGAATGTCTCTGGAGGTTCTGAAGGCTATTCTTTTCAATTGAAGCTCCATTTCTTCAATTTTCAGGAATTTTGCTGCTATTAGTGGAGTGTATTTGTAAATCATTACAGAGCGGATTTAAGCTGTCATGATCGTATCACTCACTGTAGGGTTGCTTGAACTAGTAAGCCTCTAGTATATTTCTGTCTTTCTTTTTACTTCATTCCATGTGTTTTTCAGTAATTCTCTTGTGTTCAAGTTGATATTCAGTCCCAAGTATTTTGTCTCCTAGACTTTGTTTATTCCTTCAATTTGGAATTCTCTCTCAAAGTTCTTCGCGTCACTCATAAAAACTGTTTTCTTAGTGTTTCGTTTTAAGTTGTGGGTTTTTTCAATTTCCTTGAAGCTGTTTATCACTCTTTTGAATTACTGAGGGTCTTTAACATTCACGAGTAACATCTTCAAATGCTATCAGTTTTCCTTGCTTTATCAGTGACATTAGTTCCTATTATGAGAATAGTGCGTCTTAGAGATATATATTGAATAGCATTGGTGATAATCTACTTCCTTGTGCTACTCCCTGTTCAGTTGTTATCTCTTCTCCTTCGTATATGATTTTGTTGTTTGTGTATAGCTTTTCTATTAGTTTTACGCACTTTGCGACTTTTTAACTGATTATTCTATCTTTAAGGATCTTCATCAATTTGTCTTTCCAGACTGAGTCGTATGCTTTTTGTAGATCCACCAATTGGTAGGCCTCTCTTTGTTTACTCTTTTTCCTTGAATTTTTTATATGCTCCAGCATTCTGATCAAGTTTATGTGAGTACTTTTATTTTCTTTAAATCCATTTTGATAATTCCCAGTCTTCAAGAGGTCACTTTTTCCTTCGTTAATTTTGTTTATTATTACTTTTTCTACTATCTTCCCCAAGTGTGAATTCACTACTATTGGTCTTGTATTGCTGATCTCTGGGTATTATTCTTTCTAGCTTTTGCTTAACAGAATTAATCTTCCTTCTTTTATGTATTGTGGGACTTCTCCTTCATTCAGCCATTGTGTTATTTTCTTGCTAACTGTTTTTGCTATAGATTTGTCTTTGTTCATCATTTTCCCGTCGAATCCATCTGGACCAATAGCTTTGTTGAAGTTACAATCTTTTATACTTTGTTCTACATCGGCTTCTTCGCAGAATCTCCCACTTTCCTAATCATCAATCATTATTATATCCTTCTTGTTTTCCTCTTTTCCTTTTCTTTCCCTCTTATCCTTGAAAATTTAACCATAATATTCCAGGATCTGTTGTTTTGTTTGCTCACCAATCTCCACTCGCTCTTCTTTGATTGTAAGTCCTTTTATAGGTAAGGCTTGCTTTTTACTTTTCGTTAATCTTTTAACCATGTAAAAGAATCCTTTTACATCATTTTTATCCAGGCACTATTCTAAGTCTCTCATCGCCTCTCTCCATTTTGCCTTTTTGTCTTGGATTACATTTCCAGCTGCTGTTCCAGCGTTTTTTATTGCCCATTCCGGTGGTTGTTAGTACCAGTTCCTTCCTTTGTATAATCTCCCGATTTTGTCCTCAAAACATTTTTGAATAGGTTCATCTAGATCTTCTTCCTTCATTACTCTTCCTTCTTCGACAAATGTTTTCCAACATTGTTTTCTTATGTCCGATACTCTAATTGTTCTTTCTTTGTCTGACAATTTAAAGTCATTGTCTGAGTATTTTATCCTTAACTTTACTTGAATTAATTTGTGGTCTGTTTATTTCAATTAGCTGGTTTCCCAACTGACTGTCTCCACGTTTGAGAAAATTTGATCCAATAGGTTCCCTTTCACGTGAGTTTCCACTCCCTCAGGAATAGATTCTTTTAGTCCCTCCTTGTTCAACCTTTTCCCCAAATCTTTAATGTGGAAATTGAAATCCCCCATGACGATTATCCTCTGCTTTTAACACTTCTGTTTTAGTGATTTGATCATAAAAATGAGTCTGTTTTGAAGTTCTTTGACTTCTTCATTCCAATAGGGTGGGATGTATGTTGTTATTACGTGAAGTGGGAATCCTCCCACGTTTAGGATTGTCCACGTAATGTATTGTTTCAAAGTTTTTATCGTCTTCATTTCGTATTTGCCGCTGTTTAATGCTAGAATACCTCCATTTCTTGCCAGTTGTGTTTAGGCTATGTCCCTGCTATTTATTCCAACCAATCTCTATAGTCTAGTTTCCACTAGACCTATGTAGTCTGGGTTCATTTTCTCTATTTCTCTTATTATGTGGTCTTATTTTAGCTTCGAGTTCATCCCTCTGACATTCTGTAGGCAAATATTTAGTTCAATAGTCCTTTGGTTCAACTGTCTTTTACTACTTATAACTTGTTCTCTTCTTTTTGTCCGCTGTTTCTCAGCGAATCTCTCATTTCTTTTCACCCATCCTTCAGCTTCTCTTACCGGTTGATAGAATTCAAGCTGTCGCTTTGTCAATTTTGACCGTAAATCTGTCCAAGTCTTTAAACTTCCTATTGTAACCTTGAACATTCAGGTTTTGAAATGTCGAATTTTGCGAACTCTGTTTTGAACTTTCAAAGTATTTATCCAATGTTTGTTGTTGCTGTGGTCCCTCACTCTCTCCTTGGTCTCTGTTTTCTGTATACACTGGCAACTTCCTCCCATTGGTTTGTAGCATCTCTTTCTTCATTTATTCCCGCCTTCTTTAATTGCTACTTTTTTCTAATAATTTTAATTTATTAAAAATGTTTATAAAATAATTTAAATAATTTTATTTAATTAATTAATAGGTAGAGGACAACTAGAGATAAATTATAAAATAAACTCTAATGCTTTCTAATGAAAGTTTTAATAAAGTTCTAAAATGGGTTAAAATCGAAAAATAATCTTCTGGTTCAGAAATATCTCTTCAAGATTATTAATATTTAAATTTTAAATTGAATATCGATGATTATTATATATGGATTTAAATGTCTATAATAATTTATTCTCGTAAACTTTATCACATTTGCCAATTTTATTCAACATTATCCAAAATTTTAATGTTAAAATATACATTTTATATATTTATTTCCAATAATTATATAATTTATAATAGTTTAACAAATTAATATAAGCAAATGATGATTATCCTTTAAATTCAAATTAAAACACTTATAATTATTCGAGTTTTAAATTGTCTAATATGATCTCTCCAACTCTTTTACTAAAGCTTCTAAAATATCTGAATTTGTATAAATCATTTTGCTAGCTATTGAACAATTTTGTATTTATCATCTCAATCTCTTGATATTAAAGCTTTTATTTACAATATTTATAAGTATTATTTAATCCCTAGATCATTTTAAATATAAATTCTATTTTATAAGCCAAATATTATGAAAAACATCAGTTTATAATATAATTTATCTTTTATTTATTGTAAATAATTTGTGGCCATTTGATTGTAATCATTCATGATAATTTTAATAATGACTTAAATTATTAATATATTTTTAATAAGGTAGGAGAAATTTCCTATCACCGTGCGGTTTGCATTCTCTTACGGATGAATCTGCCATCTTCGGCTTCCAGCATTAAATTTATATTAAAACTTACTTAACCCTATACAAAAGATATTTTAATCTAATTTCAAGCTTTATAATTATCAATTCACATTATATATTGTAGGATATGCAGCAAATATTATCTAGATAATAATATATTTTATTTTTTTATTTTTTCAAGATTAATAATTGCAATTGATGTTAAATATGAATAATTATACATAATTAATGATAAAATTTTGAGAAATTTATAAAAATCTTATATTTTTATGTATGAAGCAGGGTGCTTACTGCTTTATATAAATATACATTTATGGAGTAGAAAACTTCAACTTCCCTAGTTTATTTTATATTGTTTATTGAACCAGAATTAAATTAAATGCTGTTACTCTATATTTTAACTATAAAAGTTTAAAATAAATATCTATTTTATTTGTTAAAAGGTTTATTATAAATAAATATCTTAATCATGCCGTTGATTTTTATTTTTTAATTATTAAGTATTTTTTAACTTTTTAATAAATATTTGTACTTATTCATTTTTAAATATAATTAGTAATTTATTATTCATTGGATCAAAAATATGTATACTTGAATTAAAGTTAGAAATTATTTTTATATATTTTTTTAATTTTATGTTGACTTAAAAGACTCATATTAAATTTAACAAACTATCAAATCATATTCTTAATTTAGAACTATTTAACATATAATTATATATTATATAGGCAATTTTAATCATTTAATAATTTTATTTAACTTTTTCTTTTATTATTTAATTTTAGTAATTTATCTACTTTAACTTCATATTATTTGATGAGATAATCATTTAAAATTGTTTAATTTCTTAAGTGTATTAACATCTATAATTTTTTAATTAAATTAAAGATATTAATGAGATTACTTGCTAAATAAATATTTAGTAAATTAATTATTTTTTTAGCTTTTAATTTGGTTTAAATAATTATTAATTTTATAAATTTTTCTTTTATTATTTATATATTATTTAATTCGTTATTAAATTAGTAATAGGCTAATTTTATTGCATTTGCCAATAATTTGTCAAAGAAATAGAACAATCATTATTATATAGAATTTTTAGTATATTTCTTTGAATATAATTTTCTAAGGATATATATTTTTATTTATTTAAATATAAGGGGGGGGCGAAGTTTCCTGCCCCAAAATTTTATATGCACCCAAGGGGGAAGTTTCCTGCCCCATACATAATAATATGTAATTTTATAATTTTCAAAGAATCTTCATCATCAATTATGATGTAGTTTTTTTTAATTTAGCTTCAAATATCATTTCTACCTTGATAATTAATTTAAAATTTAATGAAAATTACAGTAATTGTTAATAAAAAACACTTATTTTAGCCTTGTTAATAATATATAATTTGATAAAGAATAATTATGTATCTTGAAAATTATATAATAATAAATGTTGTATAGTTCTTGGTTATTGAAATTGAAATTTATTAGTTTCTATTAAATTTATTGCAAAAAACATAAAATTTAATGTTGGGCGCAGGAAACTTTCCCCCCAAATATAATAATATTCATCACACTTTAATGATTTTAATTATTTATTTATTTATAAATATTTTATTAACATAAAAATTAAAATAAAAATTAAATTTCCTTAATCTAGCATCAAGAATTTGGGTAATAACTCTAAGAGCGGGGAACAAAAATTTTTTCTCATAATATTTTTATTTGAATAACAATAATGGAAGAATTATCATTATGTAATATATATAAAAGTATAAAATCAATGGAAAAAAGGAGGTTACTAAAATTTAATTAAAAAGTGATTATTATTTTAAAAGCTATTCAATTGACTTTCTTTATAGTGCAATTCAAAAGCAAATACTTGATTTCTAAAAATGATAATAATTTCTATAATTATTTATAATTTATCAACTAATTCTTAATAAAAATTGTAATAATCTTTAATAATATTTATCCCAAATAAACTAATATAATTAAAAACTTATAATGGGAGCACTCATGTTTTGAACCACTCTGAACACATAGTTTGGTAATCAGAGGCTGAATCAAATGCTATGAAACTATTGAATGACTCGAAACCACTATGAATCCTGACACCAGCAACTTCAGTGTATTTACCGTGGATGGAATGCAATACTAACATTTATACAAAAATACTACCTCAATTGAAGAAGTCAAATTATTTAGTTGACACAAGCTTATGAGAAATTAGGGTTGACTCAATAGTAATGTTGGTTGCTCCAAGAAATAAATGTGCTGACAACACCTCTTTTAGGTGATGGGAGACTAGGAAAATTTAATTTTCAAAAGCTATTGCTGCATGTTTTATTAGAAGTGCGAGAGGTAATTAGAATTTTATTTTACAAAAATCTTATAGTTAAAGTACCAAAGATAAAGATTGGAGTAGCTACGTAAGTATTGCATACTTTGCTGCTTAATCATGACACAGATTCCATTGCAATTGAGTAAAATTTTAGCCTCACTGGATAGAGAAAGTCATTAGTGAGCATTATATGACTGGAAAATACGAGGGCACGAATTGGGAGTTGTGAGCGAGTAATGAGTGTATAATATGGATAAATGATGAAAACAAGTCAGATTGATTTGCAAGAAGTCTAACCTGAAAATGAAATCCTCTTCACTCCAATAGGAAATCGCAAAGACTTTTCCACTTCAACAGAGAAGAAATTCAGACAACTATCAGAAGAAAACTGCATTAGCATTAAAGGAAACGTAGAAAGCATTACTTAATGGAATCGAGCTTCTCTTACCCAAATCTATTCTTTAGCAGATTTATTTGAGATAATGCCATAGGGTTGTTTGGAAACTAAGAATGCCTCATTATCTCTGCTCCTAGGATACTTGTCTGAGTCGGACTATCCATCTACCTGCGTCTTTTCACGGATGTTTGCGTGGTCCCTTGCCAGATCCCCATTATCAGATTCTTCGGTGACTTCGTTTGCAATACTGAATCTTAAGACTTGCCGAAGATCTAAAATTGATTGCCAAAGTAGTTAGATACTTGCTTTGCCTAGTGTGATCGATGATTTAGCGACGTGAGGCAGTCGAAGATTATGGCCAGGAGGTGGCAAGCAGCAATTAAGCTAGATGTGGACATTTATGTTGTGAAAGAAGAGATTCTTAAAGCTGTGAAGATGAAAGATTCGAGCCTTTGTGCAAGTGGAAAATCAAATGCCCAAACCATCGAGATTGTAGAGGAGTTAAACTATCCACTCAGTAGTATCCTAGTAAGTGCGTTAGATTCACAAAGAAACGGTGCCTCCTTTACCAATCCAAGCACTGAGCTGGCGATCTCGAACCTTTGAATGAGTTCAACAGTATTAATGACTGAAAAAGATGAAACTCTGACAAGGTAGATACTATATTATTAAGATGCTCAATATATTATAGATCAATTATTTAGAACTAAACGTACAATTTAGAATGAGTAAATATAACAGAACGTCAAATAATATATACTTCTTTCTTTTGTAGAATAAATAATAAAACCTATCGCATTTTGTTCTTTTGATTTATTTTTTTCTTCCTATTTTTCAAATTCTTTTATATACACTTAGAATTCAAGTAAAAAGTAACACTCTGTATTTAAGAATTACAAATTATAAGGAAAATTGATGAAAAAATTGAAAACCCTAATAATTGTTTTAATAAAAATTAAATCATTGATTCTCTTAAAGTTTATAGTCAGCTATAATTGAGCTTGTATGACTTTAAAAAAGTAAAAATATGAACAAAATACTTTAAGTTGCCTCTTCCTCTGGGGGCTTTTACTTTATAATATAAATTTATATAACAATTTTATTTAACCTAATAATTGGGAAGATTATTTAACAAATTATAATTATTAAATTATAATAAAAATACAATTCAATTTATTAAAAGATGCAAAAGATTTAAAAATGGTCAATCTGCCAGAAATTAGACTGTTTCGAATCTTTACAAAGAAGTACGTAATGCAGCTAATTGTGATAGAATCTTTTTACAATTTTAATAAGTTAATGGAAGTATTATGTATAGCAAAGATATATAATTTTTATGTGACAAATGTTACAGAAATGAACTTTTATAGAAAGTTTTTATGCAATTTGACTTCATTAAATTAAATTAATAACATAATTAAATTATTGACCATAATAATTAGTTTGAGTAATATTTTCAGGGGACATCAATTATTCATTAGGAAAATATTGAATATGTCAACAAAAAATTAAGATAAGTAATTTAAAATGCAAATTCTCCGATCGAATTTATTAATAATGTATTCAAATAGGCTTAATAGGACATCAATACTAATTTGTAATGTGACATAGAATAAGGAAACAAAGGTTTAGAAAAGATTAGATAAATAAAATTTAATTTATGAATTAATTTAAAAATTTAATAGAAAAAAATATATTCAATGTTCTGCATTTTTTAATATATAAATTCCGAAATTTGAATTAAACGAGAAATTAGACTCTTTAAATAAAATTAATAAACAAGTGTAATTCGTTATTTAAGATCCTAAAATTAAAGGAAAGTAGAAAATTATTAAAAATTAAATAATTATATTTTGTAAAATCATATTAAAATTTAATAATTATATGTTCATAAAAATAACTCATATAATATACATTCTATAATATAGTATAGTAATTAAATTAAGTTTATTGAATTTAAGCAAATAAATTAATTGTATTTAGCTGGCTTATTTTATTTTAAATATTAATATTTTTTTTAAATTATTAATAGTGTTTTAATATAAAAAAATAACAATTCTTTGGCTTAATGCATATCACTCATTTAAACTAATAATATATAAAATAATTATGTTTAAATATATATATTGCCCTTTCTTTCATTTTAAAGCATCAAAATATGTAAGATTCAGTCAAAACCCCTTAATGAGGTTTATAAGTTCTTTGATTTGTTGGGAATTTGAAAGGGGGTTATTAATAGGTTTTAATGTGAAATATATAGTAAATGTATTTAATTTAATCACTAAAATGCACTTTAGGATCATATGTAGAGGTCTGAAGTTTATTTTACTTAACCAGAACTCTATTGCTTTATTGATATGTCTGATCTTGAGTTTGTTTTTAGTATTATTGACTCTGACATTTGTTTCATTGATTGAGATATTCTTTTTTTGTCAATAAATTGCTTTATTCTTTGTTTAGTATCCTTCTCGCACTTTGTAGAGTAGTAATCGTTGCGAGACATATCGCATTCTATTATTATTATTGCTGCTAAAGCCCACACATCCCACTAAAAATCACCATCTCTCCAGTCTTCTCTTTCTGGATAGTACCCTTGAGTTCCCATTACAGTTCCAAGCCTTGATACTTCCACTCTTTAGTCTCTGTTGAAATCGATTATTGCTACCTTACTGGTGAGAAGTTTATTATTATATTTTCTGGCTTCAAATCTTTGTGAAAAAACCCTAACTTGTGAAGCTCTCTTATACCTTGCATGGTCTGAGTTGCTATTTATACAAACTACTTATGATTCCTTTTGATCTGTAATGAATTCTCTTAGGATCATTTCATAGAGCGGGAGTCTGAAAGCAACATGATCCTTGGCAAGGAGAACAGCATCTAGTTTGATTAAGTAGCTACACTCTTTGAACTTTGCTTGAGTAAGTACTTGATACTCATTTGTAAACTCCATCTAGTATTTGTCATCACTTAAGAGATAGTTGAAGGGATACACCTTGTATGCATACTGGTGATCATTGATAACTTTCTTATCAAAGGAGTTTTCTAATATAAGGTAGTTTTAAAGTGAAGTGTCTAGGTCAATTTAGGCAAGAACAGGAATCTTTTTATATTGAATTTTAATCATGATCTTTGTGATTTCGGATGCTAGTAGGTTGCGTGATTTCCTCACATATTCTGATTCACTAGCTTGTTCAAGCTCTACAATTTTCGAGGATTCTCTTGTTTCTTTTGTTTAGTAGCTTCAATTCATCTTCATGTTTTTCAATCTCTAAATCTTTCTTGTGAGCTTTTAAAAGATGCTTCCTTAAATCTCTTGTACGAGAATACTGCTTTTGGCAATCGAAGCAATCATGCTTTCCGTCGATTTCATCATGCTTTAAGTATACTGTTGGCTTGGCTTCTCAATGATCTTTCATATGCCTATATCAACTTGATTTATGAGTGAAGTCTCTATCACACTTCTCAGAAAAGTAAATCTCTACTTCTTTAGTTTTTACAGGAATTTATTATTGCCTTTCTCCTCCTCTCTGTCTCCCACACCCTTGTTTGCCATTTACTTTCTATTATGAATTTCTTTTTTAATAACAAAGACCTCAAGTGATAGCTCTGGTAGTTCTTTGTGAGAGTTCATCTTGCAGCTATCACACTTTTTATTGCTGCCAAAGGTAATTTCATTTTGTTTGATGGAATTGCTGTTGTTTTTCTTATAATGTTAGCTCTCATATTTAAATTTGTATTTAAATTATAAAACTGCCTCTTTAACTCAGAGTTCATAAGTTAGCTTTTTAACCTTATAAGTTTTAAGGGAGGTTTTTGAATATTAGCCAAGAAAAATGAGCACTAATAGACGATCCAGCTTTAAATATTGGTGAGAAAGTAACCATTTTTACTATCAATAATAAGTTGATTACAGCACGTACCGATTTAGGAGGTGCACCTAATTAAGTACGTACCAATTTAAATTCAATAATATGGAACTATAACAGTAGAAATTGATATCAATCTCTCATATTTGAAACCAGTTCTCAAAGCCTTCTCCATATCCTTCTTAGAGGTTGACCTCCTATTATAGGATGCCCATATTTAATAGTAAGTTTTACAGAAGTATATAATTGAAATCAATAAACTTAAATTTGAATTTCATTTCTTATATCTGTAACCAAGATGGAGTCAATGAATGATGCAATGAAAAGAGTGCAAGCACAAGAATTGATTCAAAGATTTAGAAGCAAGGAAGTTTTGCATCGCTACCTGGTACGTCGAGGTAATGAACTCATAGTAACTGATTTTTATTATGTAGTTGGTTTGTTCCTGCCAACTATGGAAGGCACTAAAATTTCAATTCTAAGAGCAATACTCTACTAAGAAAAGAAAGCATTGAGAACTTAATATGTAAAGCTTGCAGAGATTCCAAATTATCCTGAAATCTCAGTGACTAACTTATATAATGATGCTATGAATGACTCAGAGGTTTCGCAGTATTTGCCTACTAAAAAGCAATTGTCAAATAAACTACCCGAAAAAAACTATTTCTTTGGCATACTTGCAACAATTAAAGGATATTACTTGAAAGAAATTATTCAAGAATCTCATAAGAAAAGGTACAGCATCTCTTCAGAAGATAAAGACAAACAGGGGATCAAGATAAGTGAGAGCTGGCTATCAGAGTTGCAGAAGCACCCTTATATTTCAAGTAAGATTTGTAGCTTAACTCTTTAGAAAAGTCTGGTACTGCCATCTTTTTTTTAGAAATATAATTAAATGTAAAATTTAGGGAATAGGATTCGAAACAATTTCAAGGCTGTAGATTTAATAAAATCTTTGGGAAATGTTATAATGAAAAAAATATTTTAAGTCAAACTCCTAAACTGCTTTTGTAAATAGAGAGAAATAGCTCAATATATAAAATCAAGAGCCAACTTTTAGATTAATAAATTTTTATTTTATTAAAATTGAGAGACAGTGGACGAATACTATTCTAGTCTAATATATAAATAAGAATTAGAACTATGGAAATATATTGAAAATTTGAAGTAATAGTTTTTAAGAATTAATATGCTTAAGTTAAATTAGAAGAATATAGAGCTAATTTTAGAATTTAGAACATCTAATAAATTACAACGAATCATCGAGAAACTTAGATATAGCTTGAAAATGATATTTAAGCAACTTGAATTTTAGCATTCACATATTTATAGTTGAATGTAGGCAAATTGATAAAATATGTATAAATTAAAGAGCAATCAACTTAAATATAGATAAAATTTTAGGAAAACTTTAAGATTTATATTTATAATAAAAATTTAAATGAATGACAAAATAAATAAGTACTCCAGAATTAAAACTGTTAAGTGAAGTATGGATTAAATATAGATTAAATAATTTTATTGTCAAAAAAAGAATAAAGATTGAATCTTAATTTTTTTCTTGGAACTGGATTTAAATCAAACATAAAAAATAAATCATTGCATTTGAGGGAGACAAAATATCTCTGATTTAATATAGAATAACTTAAATTACTAAATAAGCTGCAAGGAAATAAAAAGGATAGTAAAGATGATAATAATCATTGCTGCCTCTTATCCAAGATAAGCATTAGATGACATACTTGGGCTACTTAGGAGAGCAAGATTCAAGTGGTATAACAAAAACAAGCAAATAAATTCGTTGAATTAAATTATCTAATATTCGTTAATTATATATTAAATTCCCATAAAAGCTGCGTTTTCTCTTCTAATCCTAATAAGACCTCAACTATACCTTACAAATCAAATTACTAAATCATCTATTTGAGGGGTTTTGGGATTTTATTCTATTTTTATAATTTTTGTAAATCATTTCATCTAATTTTCATTTCAATCAAAAGGTTTTATTAAACCTAAGATATGAATTTCTTATATTCTTTAGTTTTTATTTTTATACGTGGTCACGTGGTCACTGCCTCCGTGGTCCTCGTGACATCACTTGAAAATGCATGATTTCACTGTTAATTCGTCGAATGACGTCAAAATAGAGCAGTGACCACG
>ARYC01009859.1:0-12350 GCA_000711775.1 Oxytricha trifallax | reverse complement strand
CAAGAGACTTTATTCAAATATTTAGCCTCCAGAGTCAATGAACATAGATGCAGGAGCTGGCAGCAAGAGAGGAAACTTAGGAGGAGGGAAGCAAGAAATAGAAGAAAAGAAAGAGAAGCCAGCTCCATCTAAAGAATTTTAAATGTGACTTGTATATTCATTAACTTAACTACAAAACTTATTTATATACATTCACTCTCCCTTCTTTAGCACACTTTTAAGCCAAACAAATTATCTTCTCTCTTCGCTGAGCTTTTAATAAAGCCTACTGTATTGATAGGTAGGTCATGCATCAAGTGGTAGAGCAGCAGTTTCTTGTAATGGCCTTTTAATATACCCCAGTAGAACTCAATTCCATTAAACTATGGACTGTAAGGTACGTTGAACACTGGTGTTATTCTAAGTTGTTCATAACTCTTGCTTGTTTCTTTAGTCTTATGAACAGAAAGATTATCAACAAACAGTATTATCTCTTATTCAGGGTACTTCTCTCTCAGCTGTTCTAAGAATTAATATACTGCTCTGTCTTAATAGAGCGAGGATGAATAACATAAGTTTCTAAACTAGTATCTTCACTAATTCCTCCAAGAATTGCCATCGTTTATACCTTGACTTTCTAGTCATATACTTCTATATTACTATGCTTCTTATACCAAGACTTCTAGATGAAAGTGTTGAAGGTAAACACAGCCTCGTCAGCATGAATAAACTTAATATTATTCTATTAGGCTCTCTGCATTTAATTATAAATATAATTTAAGTTATTGTTGTAAAATGGCAGAGTGAAATCAATCACTCTCTTGATACGATTCACACCTTTGTAAGAGATACCATTTCGTTTATAAATGTTAGCAACAGACTATGCAGAGATCTTCAACTCAGGGAACTGGCGGTGAAACATAATAGCTCGTTGGTCAAGAGAGAAGTGAGCCCAATACTTCAAAGTTTTTTCATTAATAAGATAGTCAATATGCTTCTATTGAAACTTTGACTTCCTCTAAGGCATTGAATTCAGCTATTATTGCTTTAGATATACAGCTATAAGGCAGTGGGAGCGAACAGTTGAAGGACTTCTCTTTAAGAGCAGTGCAATTGACTTATAATTAAGTACAGGTTTGACTTATTCACTGTATATATCACATCCATATCGCAGTTTAAACACTAAATCTATATACTCCTCATCATAAATAGACCCCAATAGCTTGCTATTTTTGTCTCGCATTTAATAAATAACCCCAACCCCGAACAAATTCCCTACAAATCAAAGCACTTATAAACCTCATTAAGGGGTTTTGGGGTTTTATTGCCATCTTCAATATTTTAATATAAAATTATATTAACATATAGCATCACGATTAATCATTTTATTCTTTATGATTTATTTACTTTACCTTATACTGCTTTCTTATTTTTAATTATCTTATAGAATATCCCTAACCTTTTACTGATAACTGATTAATTAATTTGAATTCAAAATTAAATCATTTTTAATGTGATTTATTCAATGGTGCTATTTTCATGGCTATTATGATTCTCTATGAATATAACTTTTACAATGAGTATGAAAAAAATGAATAAATTTTAAGAGATCTTTCAATTTAGGTTAAGTAAAGTTCATTTTCTTAATAAAATTATTCAATTCAAAAAGAATGTGAAAGCATGCATAAACGATTTAAGCATTAACTTTCTATTTTATAATCTTTTATAAACATTTCTTGATTCTATAGTATAATCATTACAGTTTTTATGAACTTATTTTAGTTAAATTTTATATGAACCCCATATTGTTTTCTTAAACATACTTTGAAGTATGAAACATGATTTATTAGGAAGAATAATAAACATGAATTTATCTTTAATAAATTCGCATAAAGATGGAAGTTGGAAATTACCCGCCCATTTTATTGTAACTTCTTTATATTATGGTTGGGAAAAACCTCACTAGATCTATAAATAAATATGAGGATATTTATGATATCTTTATACAATATTTATTAAGCATAATTTAGTCAGTAAGTCAGCTAGAATAAACTTTGATTTAGTTATAAAGATAACTTTATTAAATTACATAATTCATGCCACATAATAATAAAACTTTGTTTAACAGTAAACAAAATAAGGAAAAATAATAATTTAAAAAAAGCAAGGAATTACTGAATTCTAAATACAAATAACTTAGTTCAGACTCAAATATGCTTTTGCAAATATATTTAATATCTGTTATTAAATATATTGGCAGGTAAATAGAGGGTTTCCTTAGTTATTATATGAAGGATATATGTTATTGTATAATTAAATACTTCATAATTTCATGGGCAAATTATATGAAGTAAATAATGCCCCAGGACTATTAAATTTACAATAATCTTATACAAATTAATTATTTATTGTCTTATTAATGTAGTTTTAAATGATAATTTTCACCTTTATAAGCCTTTAAATTTCATTGCTTACCTTTAAAATCTTATAGCTTATCAAAATGTAAAAATGTAGTATATATTATGTTCTGCTATATTCCTCTTATATACATCATCATTTACATAATCTTTTATTGTTTATATCATATTCATCAAATTCAACAATCTCATGTATATTGTATTGTTAATAGAATGATTTGGACATATTTTACAAAGAGTGTTGATGTGGAAAAGTCTGTTCTAAATCATTGATAAAATAGATCATCAAAATATACGTAATATATAATCAAAAAAATTGTAGGTAGCTCTTTAGAAATAAAAAATGAATGAATTCAACCAATATTCAGAAATATATGTATTCATATATCTAATTACTTATCACTAATATAATTAGGCATTAGACAAATATTTATTTATATTAACTAACAATATAATTAAAAGAATTCTTTTAAATGAATTAATTCAATTTAAATTAGTAATCAAGAAATGAAATGGTCAATTATCAACTTTGCCAGTCAACAACTTTCATTTTATTCATCATCATCTTACTATTTTTATAATTTTATTTCCAAAGTTTATTTATATCTCTTAATTGAAAATGTTATTAAAATGCATTAAATTAGAGTGATCTTCTCACTTTCTATATCATTATCACTATTTATTCAATTTATTAAACAAAAACTTATTATAAATGAAGTTTATAAACAGCAGATACTGTAACTTTCATAGAAATTTATTCTATCTCTTGTGTTTATGAGCTGATCCAAAGAACATTTATTAAGATGTTTAGTAAAAAAATAACTATTACGCATAACTTCTTATATTTTGTCAGAAATTTAGGCATTACTTTAACTGAAATTATATTATATATGGAAATGTAGTTTAAGTAAGGAAAATTTAGAATCTCTCATTATCTGTAAATTAAATATTTTCTATATAACAGATATATTCATTTATTTAGATGCTTATAGGCAGCTTTAAAAAGTCTCACTCAAAATTGCTTTCTCTTTTTAAAGTATGTTATATAAAAGAATAAAAATTCTGCGAAAGTACTACATAGTTATATAAAACGCCATAAATCCTTTTAAGGTAAAATTTTTTTAGTGTAAGTAAATGAAAAGATTAATCAAAATTTATGAATTCTTAATTATCGAATAAAATCATAAAAGTCTTAAATAAGGGAAAATTTATACATTTTAGTGAGATTTGAAATTTAATTATCTCGAAAACTATATTGCAGATATACGCACGATATTCTGACTGTAGAGCGAAACTTCGCTCCAATAGTTTAGAGCGAAGTTTCGCTCCAAATATACAAAAATGTCGTCTGCCGAGGTGCATCTCGGAAAAGTCAGCTTGCTATACGGGAAACCACTTTTTGATTTCCACCCTCTTTTTAATTAAGATTACTATTATTTTTAATAAATTTAATAATAAGGTTTTAATTTTAATTAAAACTTAAATAATTTTAACATAATAAAATTTCTCTATTAAGAATTAGGATTTGTTATAAATTATAAATTTAGTAAATTGCGTAAATTTATATATTATTAAATTTATTAAAAATAATAGTAATCTTAATTAAAAAGAGGGTGGAAATCAAAAAGTGGTTTCCCGTATAGCAAGCTGACTTTTCCGAGATGCACCTCGGCAGACGACATTTTTGTATATTTGGAGCGAAACTTCGCTCTAAACTATTGGAGCGAAGTTTCGCTCTACAGTCAGAATATCGTGCGTATATCTGCAATATAGTTTTCGAGATAATTAAATTTCAAATCTCTCTAAAATGTATAAATTTTCCCTTATTTAAGACTTTTATGATTTTATTCGATAATTAAGAATTCATAAATTTTGATTAATCTTTTCATTTACTTACACTAAAAAAATTTTACCTTATTTTCATAGTAAACCTAGCTAAGCATTAATAGTTATGGTTTTATTGATTTAAGAGTGAAAGAAAATACAAGAGTTCTATTTTCAAATGCTTAATGATTCAACAATAAATTTGTCTAACAAGGTTAAATTTCTTATGAACTAGAAACATTATCTGCAATATTAAGCATAAATCTATAAATTAAACATAAAAACTGGAATGAGCATTTATATAGTGTATAACTAGATATTCCAAACTAAAATTATTGTTTGCTTCACTTACAATTATTTAATTTATACTACAGCTTATTCAAATGTATTTGTATTTGCTTGAAGACAATTCTTAAGCGTTGGAATTAAAAGTAGAAGAGAAATGACTAAGATATAAGGATCAATTATTACAACTAATTTGTATCAGTGTTATTTTAGTTCATAAATAAAACTTTTAGTAATACAAAATAATGTTTAAAATATAGTATATTACAAAATTGAAAAAGTAATTAGTTTATAAAAAAGAAAGATATTGAATAAAACTGCTTTCTTGCAAGACATTAATTAAAGATTAGTCGACAGTGAAACCATCTACTAGTTTGCCTCTTCGTTAATAATCTTTCTTTATTGTATCAGCTTCTATCATAAAAATACAAGCTATAGTTAAGACATAAGAGTTGTTGGGCTAATAGCAAAAAAGACATGAAAGCTGATTACAGTGGGTCGTCAACTATTGCATCATAGTTGAATTTACCTCGAAATAATTTGGGAAAGGTCCAAGAAGCATGAGAATAAATTATTTTAAATGGTTAACATTCTTGTCTGAGTCTGAATTATAAAGAGGATAAATATCAACTACCTACTTACATTTATTATCCTTAGCCAAAGGGAAATTTAGTTATAAACTTCTAGCTAATCGGTCAAGCTGAGAAGTAAATTAGCTTAGCATGATTGCTTATTTCAAGCCTCTTAACTTGATATGTTTCTTGTTAAAGCTATAAAGAGTAAACAAGTATTGAAGACCAAGTGCAAGGGAATAAAAGTAATGTAGTTTTAAATTTGAAATCACTATAATCAGCAAGAAAGTACTTGAATGATTCATACTCACAGACATAGGAGTAATGGAAACTGAAACTAAATGCTTAGAAAGAATTTGTCATTAAAAGGCAAATGCCTTTTGTAAGATTTTAGCTGATGAGACAGCTTTTATAGAGTTCCCTGAGAAGATGATCAAACCATGATGACAGGATTAAATTGCTTGTTTCAAATAATGATGTTATTGAGTATAAGAAATCGACAGAATAGGATTAATATAATTATCAAAAATATAGATATATAAGTTCATTTATATATTTCATCTTCATATATTCTAAATAAAGGAAACTCCAATAAATGATTAATAACAATAACAATAGTGAAAAATGTATATCTAGAGGAAAGAGTTTAATCGTCGTCATCTCTACTATTGATGTTATCCTTGTTGATCTTCTTGTCTTTCTTATCTTTTTTCAAGGTTACATTGCAAAGTTTGTTTATTCCATCACAGTAATTCATCTCAAATAAAATCATTTTAAAATTAAATTAAGATATTATTTTGTAATTTACTTTTTAAAGAGTGAAACTGTAGCTCTCACTGCAAAGCATTTTCATTTTTGTATATTATTAATAAAATATTAATTTAAATTCACTTAACTTATAGAATATTTAATTATATTATAGGTATAACAAGTAAAATAACATTGATGCATAAGAACTATCTAAATTTATAATGTTTTTAAGGCATTTAAAAGAAGTTAATGGTATTATCAATATTGTTTAAATCACTCTGAGAATCTTTAAACATTATTAAATATTAACAATGTTCAATAAATATATTCATGATAATGTAAGAAAATAGCAATAACTGTGACTTATTTGGATATAACTCAAATAAAACGAATTATTAATTATCATTCCTATAATTATTGCTTAAATATAAACTTAATATCTGAAAAGTGTATAGTTATAAATTGATAAATCTATCAGCATACAAATTCTATTAAAATAACAATTACAAGATTTTAAGAAATATCTGTTGGAATAATAATCATATTTAACATTAAAATTGGTATTTAATATATAATTTGTTTTCTAACATTAATTATATTTAATGTTAAAATTTTTATAAAATAAATTTGCAAAATTTAAAAAGGAGATAAGTAAAAATATAAAATATTGTCATTGTAAATCGAGTTTATTCAATGCTTATTTCTATATATGTTTCCGTTGACCCGGTACCCCCTCCCACCCCTCCTCCCACCTCAAAAATGAAGTCCTCCTAATATACCCAACTTTATATGAAAAATCATATTCCCAAGGTCTGAATCGTCTCCCTTCATGACATCTCGCTATCATAACAATATTTATATATAAAATGATATAAATTTTTCAAAATTATCTATTATCTTTTTAATTCCTACTTTGATGTTATTTGGAATTTTTGGCAAATCTCACTACGTCCTCCGACAATTTAAGACACATACTGCCATAGGAAAATAATACAATAAAGCTATGCGCATAAAAATTCCAAAAATCTTTTTCAGCCTAAATCATCCCTTTTTGATTTAAATATAAAAATGAACATGAATAAATTTTTTAAAAAAATCATTTACTCTATAGAATAAAAATCAAAATATATTGAAATATTAATAAAAAATAATAATTTTTGTTAATTTATTTTTATTTTCAATTCGTTAAATCTTAGCATAATCATTATCATTTTTTTATGATAAAATAATTTTTATTCTATAGAGTAAATGATTTTTTTAAAAAATTTATTCATGTTCATTTTTATATTTAAATCAAAAAGGGATGATTTAGGCTGAAAAAGATTTTTGGAATTTTTATGCGCATAGCTTTATTGTATTATTTTCCTATGGCAGTATGTGTCTTAAATTGTCGGAGGACGTAGTGAGATTTGCCAAAAATTCCAAATAACATCAAAGTAGGAATTAAAAAGATAATAGATAATTTTGAAAAATTTATATCATTTTATATATAAATATTGTTATGAGAGCGAGATGTCATGAAGGGAGACGATTCAGACCTTGGGAATATGATTTTTCATATAAAGTTGGGTATATTAGGGGGACTTCATTTTTGAGGTGGGGGGAGTGGTGGGGGGGGGTACCTCGGTTTAGGGACTGGGAGGGGTGGGGGGTACCTCGTGGTGAACAAATATACACACAAATAAATTATAATATAATTTGGTAGATTCTTTAATTTTTTGAAAATTGTAAAACAACCAAAATTGAAAATAATTAAATTATTTAATTGTGATTAACAAACTATTATTTTTATTGTACAAATTAAACAATTAATTAAAAAATAATAATAATATTTTGTAGATATTGTTTGGAGGTAATCAATAATGGACAAAATAATAATATGCTTATAAATTGCTATTTTTGAACATATTTTAGATATTGTCTATGCTGCTACTCCAATTAGAAAATTTGCTTAGTTCAATTTTTCATCTTATCCAGCTCTTCCTCATTCATTATATATTCCTTTACCCCAATATCTATTCTCTGCTTACTGGTCATATTTGACTTCTATTTAATTTCATTCTGGATGAGTGTAGATTTGTTTATTCTCCCCTCACTCGGTTTATTCTTAATTTATATCCGTTTTATAGTACATATATAGCTTCCAAATCTCCTAGGTACATCTTCATCACAGAGCTATTAATCCTAGTAGACTTGGTGTTCTATTAGCTCCATTATGTGACTGTTTTGCAGAACCAACTAATCTAAAATATTATTAAAGATTTTACATTAGTTTTTTTTATTCCACTTTCCTTACATACTCTTTGACATAGGTTATCTTTCAAATTTCTGTTATAGATTTCGTGTCTTTTCTTTAATCAAGAACTAGATTTGCCAATCTTCAATCTATATATATATCATAACTTCAGTTGAAAGGTGGTTAATAATTTTAAAATTTATTCCAGTTTTTAGTAAATATCTATAATATGAGTTCAACCTACATCAATCCTTGGTGTTTGCAACTTAATTTATTACAGGATGCTGATAATTACATTTATATAATATCTGTTCTTCTTCAAATATTTAAATGAGTGTGTAGGTTTCTAAAACCACTGCTAGGCATCCATTCTATCTTCCCAAATCGTATATCTCTATGATTTTGATGATCTTTATGTGATTCTGAGAATTACCAAACTCTTACAAATCTTGAGATTACTGATTGCTCACTTGGATTAAGATATTCTTGAAATTTCACTCCCTCCTAAATATGATATTATTCAGTTACCAGATTGTTGATCCTCTATATATGAAGAATTGTGATATCATTTTATCATCATTTTTTGCTCTTTATTTTAGATTTCTTTCACTAATATTGAATAATTATAAACTTTAAGGATTTCTTTTCTAAAAAAATAGAATAAAAATAAACAATAAGGATTCATGTTAAATAAAATTGAAAATATAACACAATAAAGAAAAGATGTAATTCGAAGGAATGCTTGTTAGAATAGTTAGATGTATAGAAACCTTTAAGTTTTAAATTGAATAAATAATATTATATTTTTATGTAGATTGTTGTAAATCTCCATTTGATTTCGTTGAGTATTTCTTCTTCCTATTCAACTAGCAAGTCTTAACTATTTTCTATCCCCTTCTTACCAGACTGAATATCTTTCAATAAAATATCTAGAATTCTTAGTTACCTAAATATTTTTGTGTTAACAGTCTCCATCAGCTTTCCCATTATATTAATAAGTCATATTATTATTTTTCTATTATAATTATTTTTAATGATTATATATATATATGTTGAGTTTATAAAATAAAGTAAATTATAGCGATAATAAGATCTAATAAGTTAAATAGTCAATAATGAAGAGATTTTCCTACTGAAAGGAAGATTTGAAAATAATGATTAATGAATTTTACTATCTTTCCATCTGAGTGAAAACTTTATATTAATGAAACTTACAGAAGTATTGGAGTAAGCTTGATTTATAATTCAAGTATTTTTATTTAAACAAAACAGATAGCTATAAATAAAAATGGCCGATTTTTATAAACAATTTTAATAAATTTCAAAGTATTTAAACGATGTTAAAATTAGTTAAATGCAAATGAGTTAGAATATGAAAAAACCATGTTTTTTTAAAGTAAGTTCATTTAGCTTAATTTAAATATAGCTAATTATTTAAATCTTACAATAAATAATTAAACGTATTTTCAATTTATTTTATTTCTCTATTTTTATGTTTTTGGAATGCAATTAATATTTTCAAAATAGCAGGTATTTAAAATAGTTCTTATCGAAAATAAAAGCATAATAACTAAGTTTTAATTGCATAACTAATGCAATACATTATAAATATAAATGACTAGTTGTAGAGTTTATGATATCCCAAAATCAGAACAAATTCTAATTTAAACAACTCTATTCTCATCATAACATCACTTTACTATTTTAAACACACTATCAGACGTTCCTAAAAAAAAAGCAAAATGTGACTATTCATGGTTAACCTTGATTGCACTCCCTAAACTAAAAGCAGCAGCAATCCACTTCTTAATTCATTGCTTCTCTTCAATTAAATTACTCAACTCTGGCAATACTAACTTATATGTTATGAGTTTCTTCAGTTACTACACTTACTTGCGTGGACTGATGCATACGAACAAGATACTTAATTTGGTAGTGCTTGGATGTTGATTTTAAGCTTGCTAGAAATTTTCAAAGCTATGAGCCGTTTTAGTTTCACAATAATGTTATACTTCATGATTTAAAATGTGTTATAAGCTTAAATGAAATTTAAATAAATAAATAACTTAATAAATAGAAAAATAAATAAATAAATAATAACGAATAAAATAGTAATATCGATAATAATAGTGAAGATTAAAGAAAGTGCTGTTCGAATATCATAAATGGAGCGAGTTATATTGATGAAAGCTTTATTTTCATTTATAAAATGCTAACTAATATGAATTTGGTGGAATGGCAGTCATCTCCAATTATATTGGCATTAAATTATTAATTTAAATATTAATAGATATGTTGCCTTGATAGATTATAAGAGAAGCAGGCAGAGTTTCATTAAAATAACTTAATATTAATATGTATTATTTGAGTGAGTTTCTAAAATTGCCTCAACTAGTTTGGAGTTGGGTTTCATAAATGAGATATCCAGACAATTAACTCTTAAACTAATTAGTAAAAATAATATTTAGCACCTTAATTGATTATAATATATAATAATTAAATATGTTAAATAAACAATGAACCCATTATTATATGTGAAATATGTTCAGCTATTTACCAACTAGCATAAACAATAAATTGGCTATATATCGCAAATCCATTTTTAAATAAATATACCCATACATATCTCTGTCTAATTCATTTTCTAATTTAGTAGTGGTCAATTTCCAAATCAGCCGATAATCTTATGAATAAAGTATCAACCCAGTAGTATTAAAACATCATAATGAATAAAGGAAGTTAACTTACTTCAATGAAAACTGTGTAAATGGAGCATAAACAAACAATTCAGTTTATATTAATACACTTGCAACTGCTTATCTAATGATTAAATTCTTAAACATTAAATAAGTGTAAAATAATACATTTCAGTATTATCATGAATATTGTAGGTTGAATGTATTGGGATAAGCTTAACTTAACGGCATTAATAGAAAGGGTAACTCTAGTTTCCTAAATGCCACTTAAGTATCAATGAAGTCCTTTGAATGATTTACAGCAAGTAAATAAATACAATATAACTCAATGAGTCGAATCGAGAGAATTTTCTTCTAAAGTTTAGCCAAAAAATAATAATAAATTTAATCTAATGTTTGTAGTATTTAATAAAATAACAAATTGACCATATTATATATAAAATATTCCTTGTGGCCGACATAGCAGTTAGCTTAGCAAAAGAAAGCAAGATTCAATTAATGATTGATTATAATACTGATTACCTTATACTATAGAGATTACAAATTAAATTATATTAAATAACTACTTGTTTCTTTAAGAAGTGCATATTTAGCTGGCTAGTCACTGCCTTATGATATATTAAATGTCTTAGCTTGTAAAACTTCAATAACATCTACTATATCTAAATCTGTATACTTAAATTACATTACAAATATATAAAATGAAGCAAACTAGCATACTTAATATATTAATTCTTACAATGCTTGTATTTACTTACAATGCTCAAAAAAATTTTGATTAAATGAGGTCCTGTAAAAGACAAGATGGACTAAATAAAAATAAATTCATTGATCAATTGAACCTAAGTTACCATTTGGCATGCCCAATATTAGTACTGTTCGTCTTTATCAATAAAGGGTGCATTCACCAACGGACTATAAATTGGTAATATTCAAATACTGTTAATTATGTGAATATAATTATAATGAATCGTTAATGAATAAGAATGAGATAAAATTATAATCTTGCTTTTGAAATTCTTTTATTTTTGTTTTAGAATTATTATAGATTTCATTTAAAACAAAAATAAAAGAATTTCATAAGCAGGATTTGAACTTTCCAACTTTTTATTGAAATGGATGCAAAGTAACGACCATTTCAAACAAACATTTTTGGATACTAACTAAATTAAATTAAAACCTTTTAAAAATTAGTGGAAGTAATATTTAATAAAAAAATTTATATTTGAATTATATTCTTGCAATATCTTCATTTTAAATAAACTATATAAATAATATGAGAAAAAAAATTAAAATTATAAATTATAATGATTTTTTGAAGTAAATTTTGAGAAAAAAAATTAAAAATATAAAATTAGCCATATAATTACAAAAACATTATCATATAAAATTTAAAATCCACTTTTTAAGATATGTTCCCGTGCTATACATGATATATAATTATTGACAGTAACATATACATTCAATTTAATTTTATTAATTTTGATAGTTTCATATGATTTTATAAAAATACTTTTTAGACGTGAATCATTTCAAAAATTTGAAAAACAGAAAATATCAAATTATACGAAAAACAATCATAATAAAATGT